>JACEFZ010002054.1:0-15311 GCA_014155875.1 Cepaea nemoralis
AGAGAAGGAGAGAGAGAAGAGAGAGAGAGGGGGGGGGGGGGGGGGGGGCATCACTTTTTTTACGTCACATACATTTTATGTACACATTTTTCTCCATGTTTAACATTTTTATGAGACTGCTCATGACAAGTGTCAGTGTATGTGTGTGAGTAAAGTGTGGGAGTTTTTTCATACTAGTTTCAATACTAACGTGAGACATTTTGTATGTGTCTAGATGTGAGGAAGTGTGACTGTATGTGGAGGATGTGTGTGAGTGTGGGGATAAGTGTGGGTGGGGGTGCGTGGGTGGGGGTATGCGTTGGATGGGTTGGGGTATGTGGTTTTGGTGGGTAGTGGTATTTGTGGGTGTTGGTGGGATGTGTGGATGGATGTGTGGGGGTGAAAGTAGGGGTGTTGGAATGGGTGTGGGGGATGTGTGTATGGGTGGAGGATATGTGTATGGGACGGCTGCGGGGGATGTGTGTTTATGTGGGTGGAGATGTGTGGATGGTTTGAGGAAGTATGTGTGGGAGGCGGGTTTGTGTGGATAGGGGATTGTGTTGGGTGGATTGGGGATGCAAGGGCGGGTGGGGAGATGTGTATGGTGTGTGGGTTTGAGATATGTGTGCGGTGTGTTGGTGGGGGATGTGTGAATGATGTGTGGGTGGAGGGTATGTTTGTGGTGGTATGGGTGGAGGATAGTGTGTGGTGTGGGGGATGTGTGTGATGGGTGCGGGGAATGTGGCGTATGGGTGGGGTATATGTGTGGGTGAGTAGGGGATTGTGGTTGTTGGTTTGTATGCGGGGGTGTGTGGGTGGGAGATGTGTGTGTGGATGGGGAATGTGTGGGTGGGGGTGTGTGAGTGGCTTAGGGATGTGTAGGTGGGTAAGTGAGTTGTATGTGTCGGGGTGGGATGTGTGAGTGGGTGGAGGATGTGTGTGGGTAGGGGTATTGTGATCGAGAGATGTTTGGTTGTGGGTGGGTGGGTGGGGGTGTGTGAGTGCGTAGTGGAGGATGTATGCGTGAGTGAGTGTGTTTGGTGGACGGGTAGGGAATGCGTGTGTGGGTGGGGAGAGGTGTGTGGTGTGTTGGTTGGGGATATTGTGTGAGTGAGGTATGTGTGTGTGGGTGGGGGATTTTTGTGGTGTATGAGTGGGGGTATGTGGGGTGGATGGGTAAGGGTATCTGTGTGGGTGTGGGTGGGAATATTGTGTGGTATCTGGATGGGGGATATGTGTGTGGTGTGTAAGTGGGGATGTGTTGGTGAGGGATATATGTGTGTGTGGTGCGTGAGTTGGGAATAGTGCGTGGTAGGGGGTGTATTGTGATGTGCGGGTGGGGGATTGCGTGGTGGGGGTTTAGGTTAAGGCATGTGGGGTGGGTGGAAGTTGTATATGTGGGTGGTGGGGTGTGTGTGTGTGGATTGGGGATGTATGGGTGGTTAGGAGGTGTGTGTGTGGATGGGGGGGGGGGGGGTAGGGACAATGTCAGTTGGTGGGGATGTGTGTGTATGGTTTGGGGATGTGTGAGTGAATGTGCGATGTGTGCATGGGTGGGGGATTGTGTGCATGGTTGGGGAATATGTTGTCGATGGAGATGTGGCTAAGGGTATGGGTGATTTGAGGTGTGGGTGGGGAGAGGATGTGTGGGTTAAGATGTGGATGGGCGTGGGATGTGTGGGTTGGTGGGGGAATGTTTGTGGTGGCGAGTGTGTTTTGGTTGGGGGATCAGGTTAGGGCAGTGTGGGGGGGGGGGGGGGGGATGGGTCGGTTTGGTGGGGTATGTATGTGTCCTTGGTGTGCGTGTGTGTGGGTAGGTGGGGGTGTTTATGTGTCCCTTGGTGCGCGTGTGTGTGGGTAAGTGGGGTTGTGTGGGTGGGGTGATGTATGGATAGGTGGGAGATGGGCTTCATAACATGGTAATTAGCCTTGTTTATGTTTACAACATTCATTTCACAATGTTTATTTTTCTTCCTATGTAAATGTATAATGCTCTTGATGAACGAAAGACGAGTGATTGAAAGGGCCGAATGTAAGACGGGCCTGCGCGCCCAATTTGTGACCCTAATAAAGTTTATTTGATTTGATTTGATTTGATACATTGCAGCGAACTCGGCAATGATGAACATAATTAGATTTTAAGGAGAATGACAAAAAAAGTGGGGGGGGGGGGGAATATAATGAATACAAATACAAATAATTATACTACGACACAATGACAGACCATAAAGTTGACACTGGGAACAATTTGGACTGATTTTGGTGTTGCTGTTATTGCTAGTATTATTATATGTATGGTGTTGTTATCTTGTTATTGTTGTTATTATTATTCCTGTTGTTGTGATTATTATTATTATTATTAATATAATATTACGTACATGTTGTTATTGTTATATTGTTATTATTGTTGTTGTTTTGTTATTGTTATTGTGAATGTTGTTGCTATTGTTGTTGTTGATGTTGATACTATTATTGTTATTCTTGTTACTGTTGTTATTATATTCCTGTTGTTATTGTTGTTATTGTTACTGGTGTCTTTGTTATGCTATTATCGCTGCTGATCTTGTTACTGTGGTTGTTGTTTTGGCGTTGTTTTTATTGTTATTATTATTATTATTATTGTTATTGTTATTGTTGTCAACGTCGCATTTGTAATCATCATCATCATTATCATCATATATAACTAGTTGCACACATTTAATTTATAGCACAGGACTACAAGATGCCCCAGCCATTGTACTTTTCTAGTTATTGTTCAGACAGACTCATGTAGAGAACTAGCAACTCGCGTCAGAAGAGGACAGTTCACAGTCTTAGAGCATGTCATGAGAAGTGGAAAACTAGGGCATGTTGTCACAACAGGAAAGCTGGAGGGTAGGAAAGCCAGGGGGAAAACAAGAGAGTAGATGCTGGACAGTTTGACATCATGGTATGGAGGAACGTCTGTAACAGAAATGGGCGCCGGTATACTAGACAGAAGGCTGTGGACAGACATGATCTCCAACGGCATACGGCATGGACTACAGGAAGAAGTGGACACATATAAAATGTATATTACAATTTAACTGGATGGAACAGTGAATAAACAGATCTATCCAACAAGAACTCAGAATTGTAAAAACAATTTGTAATTAAGATAAACAAAAATGAGACAATGACATTCAAAACAAAGGATTCCCTAAATGAATTTAAACACAGACGAAACAAACAATATGTTGCACGAATGATTGTATGGCATATTTCGCTGCCTCTCGTCAGGTGACAAGAAGAGATGCGGGGAAATATGCCCGGCTATAAATGATGTCACATATTGTTTGTGGCTTCTGTGTTTATAGAAAGAAAATTAAATCCTTTGGAGATGTATGACACATGACAGCGACAAAGACTTACGATTGAGACACATTTAAATAGACAGGTATGAGAGTAAAGTTCTAGACAGGACAAGCGAAGTGGTTCGCCACCTGCCTTTCGCTTCGAAACTTGTTGGTTCGATTCCGGCGTGCGCCGTTTGGTTCACGAGTGCAGTTTTGTCGGAGAAAACCTGGGGATTGTTAGTACTTTGTGCAAAGCTTTCGACAAGCTGCAATGCGGAAAGATACTGAGCCAGATGGGATAAAACCCGGTGCAATGAAGTCAATCCTCTTCCCTTTTAACAGATTCAGTTAAAAACAAATGTTAAGTCTGGACATTTAAAAACGTGGATGGTGAAAAATGATAAGTAGGGAGGGTTTGTCACAGTTATGACTTAATGCCGAGACCGTGATGAACAGATCAACTAAGGGGTAAGACACGTGCGTGTTTCGTCACTAAATTTTCTAATTATAGAGAAAACCAAGATAATATATATTACATGTTCGGCGACTGAGAGTTATTGCAGCTAAACACCTCAAACGGCGGCTTGTCTTTGCTAGGATCATATACAACTACAGCGTTAAGTCAAACATCGGCGACTGTCGTACTCCACTTGTGTATCAGAGACGAACATCGACATCATCTGTTTCTTCGCACCATTGCAGGTCTCCATGACCATATCTGGTATTATTATAAAGCACATGTATATGTGTCTGACAAAAATATTGATTTGCGCATACCCCCATTGTTATTGAACAGCTATTGCAATAAGTATATATTATCCCATTGGAAGACAGCCCTTAATTTTCAATATTATCTACCACATGAGGTCACATACTGGACGTCTAAGATATCGCAATTACTTACATTTACTTTAGCAGCTGTTTATCAAAGTGGCAATATACTTCCTTAACTTTTATGCTATACGTTCTTCAAACTATTCATTTGCATTACAGTCTTCATTTATACTCCAATAAATTATTGTTCTTGTCTCCCTTGTGGCATACAACTTTCTTTTAAATGTATTTCCCTTGATACTATATATTTCATATTATAAAGGGTTCTACATTTTTTTTTTTTTTCATATCCTTTACAGGACATCGCTGTCAACAGCAGCATCTTTCAACTATCTGTTGATTTTTTGGCAAGATTACGCTCAGTAGTTTGCCATTGCTTTCTGAGCGGCCGGCTCAGTTATCCCGCAAGTCACCAGCGGGTGTCGAACCGCTTCCAACTCTCGCCCGCTATGAGACTCTGCGTGATAAACGGGATTACGGAGAAAGTGTTGTAATCCCTCGGCCAGAGAGACCGGCGGGTTCTACATTAGTATCTATGAAACATTACACGGATAGAAACGAGTTGCTATATTCATAGGAAAAGTAACGGATGCAGAAGGATATAACAAAAGAACATAAAAGCAGTTAGATGCGTGTAACACCTGCGAAAAAGTGATGTGCTAACAACTGAGTGTACATATCTTACAACAAAATCCAAAATGGTGAACATAAATTTACAAAAGAAAATATAAAAACATACACAATAAAAATAACGTGCCCAAAATTTTTTTTGACTAAGTCTAATTTCTCTAAACAATGTACAGTGTTTGTTTGTTTCTTGTAGGAGTTGGTCATTGGTTTTTCAGTCTGTCCATGGTAATCTTTGCATTCTCCCCAGAAACCAAATTTCCACAGACATTAGATGTTTTCAGCTTGTCTAGTAATTATCCACGCTTCACATCCATACAAAAGTACAGATTCTATGTAGCACCTCAATAGTCTTTTTTTCCGTTGCAATTGGCATCTTCTTATTGGTCAATATGTTTTCCGTCTGGGTAAGGCTACCTTTGAAATGGTGATTCTTGTTCTAATATCTTAATGGCACCTTAGATGGCACCTCAGATGTTATGACTGTTTCAAGATAGTTGTACCAATTAACCTGTTTAAGAATATTCCCATTTACCTGCATATTACATTGCGGTACTTCCTTCTTCGTAATGACGACCATGATATGTGTCTTCATACACTTTAATTCTAACCATAGTTGTTCACTATGTGCGACAACTGCATCTACTAAATGTTGCAGATCCTTATAGTTTTCTCAAAGGAACACTGTATCATCCGCATATCTAATGCTATTGATGTTACGTCCATCAATAATATTTCCTCTCATATAGTGTGCACGGGAGACGATGCACAAAGTAGATGGATTCAAAATGTGATAGGTAGTTTACACATGACAGCGAAAGAGGCTTACAATGGAGAGACATTTAAATATATTTACGGTAGAAAGTTCTAGACATGACAAGCAAAGTGGTTAAGCCACCTCCCTCGCGTTCCGAAGGTTGTGGGTTCGATTCCATCGTACACAGAAACCCGGGGACGTGTCGCCGGAGTTGCGTAATTCGTACTTTGTGCGACGCGTTCTTCAACACGCCCTGTGGAAAAGTACTTGGTTATAAGGGATAAAATCCAATGAATTCAATCCCCTTGACATTCTACAGATTCAATTCCAAAACATAGTAGGTTTGGGAATCACAAATATGGATGATGGAAAATGATAAGTAGGGAGGTTTTGTCATTTATGACACAGCAAGTGAACAACGGAATGTGAAAAATTGATACTTTTCACACAACGTGAAAACGTTGGAAATAACTTCCCTGGTCAACAGGAAGTGGTCCGGATAGGGCATTCTAGTCGTGGGTTTCGTCGAGTACGGACCACGTTCAGACAGAGTAATGGCCAACACTGCGCCACTCTTTTAAAGAGCTAGTTCGTGTTAGGAGAATATTATGAAGTATAGTGTCGAATATCTGAGTGTTATAGTGATGGTGTTTATCCTAGTTTTTGTAGCCCAATACACGTATAAAACTACAAATGGCGTTTGAGTCGACGACTACGGTTCGAGTTCACTACTGTTCGAGTAATACCAAATACTGTTGTGAGTTGGTGAAACGTGTGTAGAACATTATTCATCAGCAAAGTTAAGTGCTGAGAAACGACCATGGTGCCGACTGGAGAAGAAGAGAAGAATTAGTCATATCCCTTATTGGACACGATCAGCAATAAAGAAGAAGTGTTTACGAACGTTTGCCATTAAATCGACCAACCCATAGCCCAGTCGCATCCTAGCAGTAACCAAATTCTCGTATGAGAAAGAAAACTAAGGTAAAATATATTATGGTCGCCGACTGATTGTTAATGCAGCTGAACACCTCAAAAGGTAGCATGTCTTTGCTAGGATCAAACATAACTGCTGCGTTAAGGCAAACATCAGCGACAATACTATGTTTACTTTTGTCTGCCCCAATATAAAATTCCATATCTCAGTAACCAACTGAGGGAAAATGATGAGATTTATGATATAACCTTATCATTATGTCCACCCAACAAAAAATATTTTTTTTCTGGAGATTGTACAGCAAATTTCAATGTTTATTTAAATGCGGTATATAATTTACGGGTCAGAGATTAAGTCCACGTTTTACAATGTATTACACCTTCACCCAGACACATCCGCGCTTTTTTCAAAATGTCCTCGGGAAACGTTTTGGCACGAACGGCCCACAGTTAAATGAGAGTGTTCAGAGGTGTCGTCGTAATGTTGGTCCTCTCGTGAAATGTGATTGTTTTATGAATCTTACCATTTATCGCAAACATCGGGATGTGTGAATATTGTTGAATGGGATTGATAGTGAAATTTTGTACACTTCAGCGCATCGCTATGAAGTAGTGTACACATGTTTGTCAAGAAGATGATCGTAGGAAACTGTTTCATACTGTTACAAATCCCCCCCCCCCCCCCCTTTAAAAAAAAAGGGAAAGTGCATGCATTGGGTTTGAGAAAACGGTCATTTCGTCGATGGGTGCAATAATCTGGAATGAAACCAACACGCGATAAGCAAACAGTAGGTAGAAAGGCAATTGTAGACAGCTTTGACAAGGATGTCATAAGGCGAGCTATTATAAAAATGCTGGATGCCAAAGAAATAGTGACTGTAAGAAAACTCAGGGTTTGGTTGAGAAAAAACAATAACATAGAGCTATCCAAAACAACTTTGTGGAAAATTATAAGGACATTAGTCTTCACTTTTAGAAAGTACAAGGGAAGTAGAAATATCCTTTGCGAGCAACCGCATTTAGGAGCCATGTGAAGCAGATACCTACGTGAAATACGGGAAATGCACAAAGAAAATTATGACATAGTATATTTGGATGAGACGTGGATCAATGTGCATCACACAAGTGAAAAGGAATGATAGTCAGTGGATGGATTCGTGTTCGTGTCAAAGCATACAGTCAATAGGAATTATTATGAGATGAATGATAATGTATTTAGAGAATTGCTCGAGAATACAGCACTTCCATCCCTTGATAGACCGCCTTGTCTAATCATGGACAATGAATCAAATCACAATGTTGTTACACAAGAAGACAAAATACCTATGGCATCGATCACAAAGGAAGCAATAAAGATATGGCTCCAAAGGGAAAATATACCATTTCCAGAAACATATTTCAAGCTACCGTTGTTTTCCCTTGTAAAACAGGCGCAAAATAGCAAAAAATATCAAATCGACAAATTGATAGAAGAGCATGGCCATAGGTGCTTGAGACTTCCGCCATACCATTCTCATTTAAACCCTATAGAACTTGTGTGGGCTAAAATTAAAGGACAGGTGGCAGCTGACAATACTACATTCAAATTGTCTGATGTCAAGATACTAACCCAGTCCGCGCTTTTAAATATTGCTAAGTGTTACTGGAAAGAAAAAATGTGAGGACCATGTGCTGAAAGAGGAAGAGGACTATTGGAGAAAGGATGAATTGAATTTTATGCAACCGAGAGCAGTCATCAGCCTAATGGAATTATCTAACACAGATTAAGGTATGGGCAGATCTCAGACCTTAATCCACGTGCACACTTACTGGGATATTTTGCTCCAACTTTTCAGACGAATTGCAGGCCCTAAACATTACAGCATCAGCACAATGTCAATGGCAACAGTTTGTATTCCACAGTGATGAATGTTTAATTCCGCAAGCTCTCAGCGGTGACAAACAACTGGTATTGGAAGAAAAAACAACAACACTAAACGCATTGAATACCAACAGACGTGTAATATTACGGTGGAAACTGACACAGCGTGGCATTCCAAGAAACGTGAGAACAAACACGTTGTCAAATGAGAGGACAACACACGAACATAGAATCAATCTATAAACTTTAATGAAAAGAGGGCCAACAGCTTGGCCGTTACGAAGGAAGCTCACTACAGAGACATTGACAACTATTTTCATAGTGCAAAACAAGTAATAATCGTGTTCCGTCTCTGAACGGTAAACAGCAGAGTAGAAAATCTTTCACGAAGACTCAAAGCAAGTCTGTCACCCATGTCTCAGACCACTATCTAATATTACTGAGTCGTGTAGTTTTGATGTTGGCATTTTGCCCATGCCTTTATAATGCATATCTTTTATATTGTTGCTGTTCTCTGTTAGCCTTGAATGAAATAATGTTGAAAGAGAGTGATAGAATGGCAGAATGTTAGACGGGCCTGCGTGCCCAATTCTTAACCCTTTGAAAATAAAGTTTGTTCGTTCGTTCGTCTTTGTATTAAAATATAATCTATCTGATTTTTGATAACACTGTCCGGGGACCTTCATATGAAGAGATTTCGTGCGTGTTGTTTAAAAAGTGTGTTGACTATCGTTAACTCATTTTCTGTGCAAAATTCAATTAATTTGTCACCTGCATCATTTCTATTTCCCAATCCAAATTTTCATAAAACGTGTCACTCATTTTCAGCTCTTCCTGTACCTACAGTAGCATTAAAATCTCCCATTATTATTGTTATAATATCATTATAATAAATCTTATTTTATGTATCTTGCAGTGTGCTGTAACAATCTTCAATTTCGTCCACCTCTGCTGTTGAAGTAGGTGCATATGTATGTATGAGAGTTGTGTGTCTTTTTTTTTTTTTGACGGCGTTTAAGTCTGATAGTGAATATTCTATTCACATTATAAGTAGGGAGGTTTTGTCACAGTTGACATACTTGACTTCCGGTAAAAATGGCGACGACGTTATGCGTTTATTCTTCACGAGACGTTGTTTTTAGGGTTTTCATGTGGATTATGTAGTGTTATTTCGTATTCGTTTATTGGAAGTGTACAAAAGAAGCCACATATTCTATTCTATCACTAACTGGGTTATATGTCATTAACGGTTTTGCAGTTGTTTTGCATAACCAAACTGCCAATCCGCTCTGGCCTCCGACGTCTCTACCAGAATATATGATAAGACTTCCATTATTATTTGAAAAATGTCCCTTGCCTCGCCATCGATGTTCACTAATTCCTAAAATTTGAATATTTAACCTTTCAGTCTCATCACATACTACTTTAAGCTTTCCTCATACAGAATTCTCACATTCCACGTTCCTATTCTCACTCTTTTTTTTTAGTCTGACACAGGGGATTGCTTTGGTAACACAGTCGGGATTAACTCCGACATCACGATTACTAGTACTGGCCCCTGTGTCACACCCTTCCCCAGTTTTATCTGATCTGTCAGGCCAGGGGGTCTCGCCACCAGATCTCTTTCTTATTGTGTTGTTTTTCATGGTTGTTATAGTTTACTGGCAAGTTTTGCAGAGGGTAGTAGGATTCAAGATGTGATAGATAGTTTACACAGGACAGCAATTGAGGCTTGCAATGGAGAGACAATTAAATATACTGTTATTGGAGTATATTCTTCAACGAAAAAACGAACTGGTTACGTCACCTGCCTTGCGTTCCGAAAGTTGTGGGTTCGATTCCGGCGGACGTCGTTTGGTTCACGAGTGCGGTTTTCTCGGAAAACTCCTGAGGCATGTCGCTGCAGTTGCGTAGTTCGTACTTTATGCGACGTGTTCTCCGAGCCGGCCTGCGGAAAGATACATGGCCATATGGCATAACACTCGTTGCAACAAAGTCGACCCTTTTGCCTTGTAACAGATTCAGGTCCAAACAAAGAGTAGGTTTGGACCTAACAAAAATGGATGGCGGAAATTATAAGTAGGGAGGTTTTGTCACAGTTGACATACTTGACTTCCGGTAAAAATGGCGACGACGTGATGCGTTTATTCTTCACGAGACGTTGTTTTTAGGGTTTTCCTGTGGATTATGTAGTGTTATTTCGTATTCGTTTATTGGAAGTGTACAAAAGAAGCCACATAAGGCAGGTGGTGGAAGAAATTATGAGAGCAGCTAACAGATAGTTGTTGGTTATATTCTCATGTTTCGCGACTGTAGGCAGAAGATCTCTTTCACGAGATAATGGCTGGCGTCTCCGACCAAAATGATCATTGCCACAGTAGGAAAGTAAAGGCAAACTACCTTCTTTAAAAGTGCCTAGTTCATTATGATTCGATTAAAGACATTAAAATTAGCAACATGGAATGTTAGGACGTTAATGGACGAAGATAAATTAGATAACAACAAACAAGAAATAGAAAGAGAGAAAATTTATATTTTAGAGCTGTGCGAAAGGAATGAACGGGAGCAGGCATCAAGATAGATGAAGACTTTAAGATTATTTATTATGGAGGAGAAAATCGACAAAGGAGAATAGCAATTATTTTGGACCGGCAAACATCACAATCTGTTCAAGGATATTGGCAGGCTTGGTCATGGGAACCCCATGCGAAAAAGAGGGGTTTTCTTAATAGAGTAGGGATGGGATGTGACGGGATGGGACAGGCATAAATTACCAATGGATGGGACAAAAAAACATGTCCCATGGACAAGCCTCCCAGGGTTGGCCATATGAATGTTATTCCCATGATAATTCTATGGGGAAATCACTTGGGATGGGATGGGATGGGACATGCATAAATTAATACCACGCAATGTAAATTATGTTCCATGGACAACCCTGCTATAGAAGTAAACAAAGATATATATATATTTGCTTTAATTGATTACTCAAATGCTTTCGATAGAGTAAGACATGTCAACATGGTAGATATGCTGCCAGATTTACACATTAATGAGAAAGACATTAGACTTATAAAAAAACCGTATATTGGAAACAACAAGATGCCATAAGGACTGATAATGAAATGGGGCAATATCTGAACAATTAGTAGATTTGGTTGTTGCACACAGTGGACAACTGGCGTTGGAATTAAATTGTAAAAAGACACATATGATGGTCGTCACTAGGAAGAACGAAGTACCACAATGTAATATATAAGTAAATGGGAATATTCTTCAACAAGTGAATCTCGGAACAGTCATAACATCTGCGGTAGATGCCTTGATGAGATTAGAACAAGAATCGCCATGGCGAAAGTAGCATTTAGCAAGATGAAAACCATACTGACCAATAAAACGATGTCAATTGAAACGAGGAAAAGAGTTTTCATGTGCTACATAGAGCCTGTTCTGTTGTATGGATGTCAAACTTGCACAATGAGTAGTCAAGCTGAAAAGCATCTGATGGCTGCAGAAATGTGTCTTCTGAGGATATGCAAAGAATGCCATGGACAGACAGAAAAATGAACGACCAAGTACTACAGAAGACAAATGAAAATCGTAAATTGATTAGAGAAATTAGACGTAGACAGATTGGACACGTTATGAGAAGAAATTAATAGAAGAACTTGGTGACAACTGGCAAGATCGAAGGGAACAGACCAAGAGGAAGACCGAGAAGTAAATACCTGGATGTCTTAGCCACATGGCATGGTCGAGATAGGAACACTGAGCTGATCAACGACTCTGGAGATTGAGTGAAATGGCGAGTCATGACCGCCCACGCTTTCCAGCATGGCATATGATTGATTAATTGATTACTTATGTTATTGTTTTGTTGTTATTGTTATTGCTGTTGTGAATGTTATTCTTAGTGTTGTTGTTGATGTTGCTGCTGTTATTGTTATTGTTGTTACTATTGTTATTATATTCCTAATGTTATTGTGTTGTTGTTGTTGTTTTTGTTGTTGGTTTTGTTGTTGTTGTTGTTGTTGTCTTTGTTGTTGTTGTTGTTGTTGTTGTTGTTGTCTTTGTTATGTTATTATTGCTGCTGTTATTCTTATTGTTTCTATTGTTGTCTTTCGTGTTGATATTATTATTGTTGTTGTCGTCGTTGAATTTGTTACCATAGTCATAATTATAATCACCATCACATATAACAAGTTTCACACAGTTATTGTATAGCCCAAACTGCAATATTCCCCAACCATTGTCCTTCTCTATGTGTTGTTCAGACAGACTCACAAAGAGAACTAGCAACACGCATCAGAAGAGAACAGTTCACATCCTGTGGGCATGTAATGAGAAGTGGACAAGAGAGTAGATGCTGGACAGTTTGACATCATGGCATGGAGGAACTTTTTAACTGAAATGGGCGTCGGTACACTAGACAGAAGGCTGTGGACCTAGTCTGGAGCCTGAAACCTGACGACGCTATGCTTTAAAAGGAAATTAAACTATTTTGAAGGTAAGCACACTGTAAGATTAAGTTAGTTTACGCCCAGAAGACCTCTCCCAGAAAGTGGTAAGTTTACGTACTATAAAACTGTGGTTAGTCCTTAAGAGATTGTTTTAGGAGAGACTAAGCATTGTATTTAGTTGTCGTAGTTTGTAGACGGCTTAAAATATGTTAATCCAAAGTGAGGAGTTTTCTAGTTATGCAGCTTCATGTACGAATAGTCAATATGCCTAGGTTGTATATTTCACACAGTAATGCAGTTAAGCTAATTCAGTATTAATTCAGGACTTATGATTAACTTTAGAAATTAGGTGGATACACTTCACAGTTCAGTAGCAAGGAGTTATCTTAATTGTGCATTCACTAGTTAGGAGGAATTAGTATAATTCGTCCTGGAAACAGTATCCGTCGACTAAACTAAACTAAACTAAACTGCGCCTAAGTTCTTTCGCATTCTTATGTATGATTTTTGCGATTAAGTTTTCTCTCATTCGTATGTATGATTGTTGTGAGACAGTTTTATTTTATTTTTATGTATGACTGTTGTGTCTTTCTTTTCTCTCATTCTTATGTATGATTGTTGCTGTAACAGATGCCGGAGGAGGCGATGTCATTCAGGCGGACGGTAAGGATAGATGACAATCTAACTTCATCAGTAGTTTGACTCGTTATTTATTGGAGATTTCAGGTAACAAGTTCACAGTTCTTGAGTATAAACAATCGAAATGTAGTTACAACAGAGTTTATATCCCACTCCAGGTGGTACCCAAAAGCTTCATGCGACCTTACCGTCCGATCGTATGGTCACAACTAACTTACGTTCCCTAGAGCCTTGTCATAGGAAGACAACCCCTAGCTACCCCTTAGCGATGTGCCCATTCGTGCTTATAAGAGTCTTCCCATTCCACACCAAGCCAAGTTCCCCACTAGAGAGACTCTGTTATAATACCTTCTTCACCCAACCAAGACTTTTCCCCGAAAAGTCTTAAACCCAAAACCTACTTTAACATACTCTAATTTTCAAAAACACAGCCTAAAAAAATCTAAGTAACATATAACCTGGGACTTTTTATAAGCCCCTACCATTTCTTATCACCGGAGTCTTCCTGACTCTTATTATCTTCATTAATCACTACCCCATCATTACTTAACTTCCCTTGAGATCCATAGCCATCCGCTACCACCACCTACAACACAACTTTACTCAACCACTTATGGGTTGTCCTATAACTATCTGCCATCACCCCCCAACATTACTTAAGCCTTAAACATTCTTCTAACTAAGTATGTTACATTATAGCGCTTACACCCATCTTGACCCTTTTCAACCACGCATAGAACTAGCTTGCAGCTATTTCTCTTAGTCATTATAACACCCCACCATATTTGTGGACCTTTAATACCTCTTCTTCGCTTCCACAAGCAATCCGCTTAAATCCTCATCCGATTTCAATGTTATAATGGACGTGTATACCTTATCCAAATCAATAATATATATTAAATAAATTCAACATATCATACTCTTCTGTAACCAATCCATACCACACAGGACAGACCGACAGAGAAATGGTGCGCACCAAGAATAGAAAAGATAGCAAAACAGTAACATTTATCCTCCCTTTCACACACGAAACTTTATGAAATAAAATTTTTCAAAAAAAAACAACCTTATACGAATCGTATAATTCAAATAAAATGATATGTTTCTCTATATACTTCCTCCAGAATTAACGAAAACAGTAAATTATGTTGTTATCCACAACACCTATTACCATGAGCAACCCAACATGCATGTCCACTTTAGAAATCTGAAAACTCCATTTGTCCCATATTATGGTGTCATTAACCAAAGTAAAAATACCATCTAAAATACTTCACCTAATCTCTGACCAGTACAAGTTGTGCTGCTATCCACAGCCAGTAAAAATACTACTAATGACTTTATGTCTGTAACTTCTACACTGTCCAGCCTATACTATATCAGTATCCTCCGCAATCAACTCTACTCTTTATTTGTCCACGCATCACGGACCCTCACTTTTCTAAGCAAACTTCTACTTCATGGCTTTCGATCCATGTTCACTCCGGGTTATACTGTAACCACAGTACCCAAAAACTTGTTCATTTATTATGAACATAACTTCTACCCCTTGGCATTCAAACTATACTCATCCCGGGTTATGCCGCAACCACAGCACCCGAAAAATAATAACCCTGTTCATCTATTATGAAACATAACTACTACCCCTTGGCATTCATTGTTCATTTATTATGACGTCCCATTCTATATAACTTAATCTTCGACCATTATAAGTTGTGCTGATATCCACAGCCCCATCTATGGCCACCCCCAGGTTAAGCCAACCCCAGTAACATGGCGCTCAGTCCATGTTTGCTCCTGTTATTGCTGACAACGCAGCACCCTTAAATACTATTTATAACCATTTACCATGTCTAAAAATTCCTAAAACCCCCAAAGCTTTTCTTCAAGTTGATTTCGGGGTT
>JACEFZ010002055.1:0-15564 GCA_014155875.1 Cepaea nemoralis
AAAATTCTAAAATTAAGAACCAAAAATTTTAAAAAATCCAAAAAATTTCCATCCAACATGTGCCTTGTCGATAAGCATGAGCGGTCATTTTCTGCCATCTCACTTGATCACCAGAGTCATGGATCAGCTCCGTGTTTCTGTCTCGACCATGCCATGTGGTCAAGCCATCCAGGTATTTACTTCTCTGTCTTCCCCTTGTCTCTTCCCTTCGATCTTGCCAGTTGTCACAAGTTCTCCAAGTCATTTCTTCTCATAACATGCCCAAAAAATTTTGACTGTCTACGTCTAATGACTCTAATCAGTTTATGATCTTCATTTGTTTCTTGAAGGACTTGTTCATTGGTTTTTCTGTCTGTCCATGGTAATCTTTGCATTTTCCTCAGAAACCACATTTTCACAGCCATCAGATGTTTTTCAGCCTGACAGCTCATTGTCCACGCTTCACATCCATACAAAAGTAGAAGCTCTGTGTAGCACTTCAACACTCTTTTTCTCGTTTCAATTCATATCTTTTTATTGGTCACTATGTTTTTCATCTTGCAAAAGGCTACCTTCGCCATGGCAATTCTTGTTGTAATCTTTTCAAGTCATCTCCCATCAGATGTTATGACTGCTGAGATAACTGTATCGATTCACTTGCTAAAGAATATGCCCATTTACTCATATATCACATTGTGTTATTTCTTTCTTCCCAGTGACGACCATAATCTGTGTCTTCTTACTATTCAGTTCTAACCCTAGTTGTTCACTGTGTGCAACAACCGCATCTACTAAAAGTCACAGGTCCTATTCATTGTCTGCAATCAAAACTGTATCATCTGCATATGTAATGTTATTGATGTATCGTCCCCCAATGTTGATTCCTTCTATATCCTATATTTCTGAAAATATTTTCACTGTACAGGGAAAACAGATCTGGAGACATTACACATCCCTGTCTCACACCTCTTTTAATAGGCTGGTATTGACCTACATCGTAATCAATTCTGATGGCAGCTTGTTGTTTCCAATATATGTTTTTTTTTTCGACTTCTGGTTTCAAGATGGCGACGGACGGTCGTGTTGTTTTGTGTTCGTTAACTTTTTCGCGTAGGGGATGGATTTATTCATCTCTTGCGTGTAATTGGTGTGCCAGGATGTAAAACCAGGAGACATGGGAGGCCGAAATCTGGCCAAGGAGGTCACCTCAGACAGATGCAAGGCCCAGAACACTTCGGAGGAAGACACAGTGACAGTGAAAGAAATCAAGGCTGTGCTTCGACGATCAATTAACAGTGCTCCAGATCCTGATGGCATAAGATACAACGACATAAATAGGTGTACCGACAATGAGCTAGAGAAACTAGCAGACATGTACAACAACAGTATAGGGAGTGCTAGCATCAAGGAGGAATGGTTACACAGCTATCTGATTCCCTTGCCGAAGCCTTACAAAGACCACAAAAAAATTCAGGGATATCGAATTATAACCATGCAGAATACAATAGGCAAGCTGCTGGAGAAGGTAATTGCCAGGAAAATATCAAGCCAACTAGAGAGGCAAGGTGTTTTCCCACCTACCCTGGGTGGGTACCGTCCAAAAAGAGAAACCTGGACCAATGCAGCAGTCTTTGCCCATGATGTCTATGAAGGTTTCCACTCAGGCACTGAAACCGTTGCTGCAGCGATTGATCTTGAGGACGCATACAACAGAGTACCACTGGATTTTTTAATGTTTCAGCTTCTTGAACTAAACGTAAGTCCATTCCTCCTTAGTTGGATCGCTGCAGCCCTCTACCAACGGAAAGTAGTTTTTAGATGTGGCAGTTGGACTTCGGAACCAACAACAATATATCCTGGCCTACCACAGGGATCACCATTATCTCCGGTACTGTTCAACGCCTACACAGTGAGAATCACCAGTGAGCAGATCACTGGACCTGGCAGGACATTGTCGTATGCCGATGATGTTTTAGTGTATCGTCAGGGTAAGGATAGAGAGGAGGTTGCTGTGGAACTACAAACCGAACTCAATCGCATAAGTACTTGGTGTGATGAAGCTGGGGCAATGGTCAACCCAACAAAGGCAACAGTGACTTGGTTCTCGTTGAATAATCATATTGTCAACAATCCAACACCAACTGTAATGCTGTGTTCAGAGACGGTGGAAAGAACGCAGGCAATGAATTACCTGGGGATACGGTTTGATCGAAGCCTTGCTTATAATGTGCACATAGACCAGGTGATAACAAAGGCCAAGCGGGGTTTGGCAGCGATGCGGGTGATGGCGGCAGCAAACTGTGAGCAGCGCCATCTATGTCTTCTGTACGAGGGGCTGGTCATGTCTGTTTTGGAGTATGCAATGGCAATCCTGACTCTCAGCCATAAGCAGATAGAAAGGATGGAAAGGATACAGAATGAAGCTATGCGCATTATTCTTGGATGTACAAGAGATACAGCATGCAGGGCGATGCGCTACCTTCTTGATTTTCCAACCATTGAAGAGAGAATACAAGTTTGCAGGGCACGCGCCTACCTCAGAATTAACGCAAACACACAACATCCACTGCATAGTGAAATTAGGAAGGTGAAGGGCAGCAGGTTAAAAAGAGGACGGTCGTGGATGGGTCAAGCCGAAGACATTCTTCAACAGGTGTGTTCACTTGAGGACTTAGAACCTGGCGAGGAGTGGGTGCAAGTGCCAACAGACTTCTGCACATCCTTTTCAGTTTGCATCCAACTAGATAGAAAATGCAGACAAGAAAATCCGGCTGCTGTTGAGGCTGAAGTACAAGCGTTGATTTTCGAGAATTCGCTAGACGGTGACGCGGTCATCTACACAGATGGGTCGGTCGTCCGACATGTGAGAAGCTCATGGGCCTTTACAGCTCGGGCCGGAGGGAGAATTGTGAAGGAGGACTCTGGTGCTTTCACTGAAACCACAAGTAGCCTGACCATGGAAGTCATGGCAGTAAGTAAAGCAATAACATGGCTCGAGACACAGACATTCACTAGGGCTTGTTTCCTTAGCGACTCAATGAACATGATCAAGAGGATAGAGGAGGGGTCGATCCGAAGAGAATGGTTGCTGCCTCTGAAGCGGTCTCGGCTGGCAAAGATTAGTTTCATCTTCGTGCCAGGTCATGCGGGAGTACAAGGAAATGAGCGGGCTGACAAGCTCGCAGGTGAGGCTACTGTGGAGGGCGGACGCGCCATGGACCAGGCTGACATTCTGAATGCTCTACGAGAAGTGAGACTTTTGCGAGAACCAAGTGATGACTGTGAATCTACAACAATGGCCAGACTGCAGGAGCAGCAAATTAAAAGAGGGGTGGCCAAACAAGAACACTACGCAGGAAGCCAAAGAAGATTGATAAACCAACACAGAACTAGCGTCGTTAGCCGCTACACGCTGAGGGATTTGCTGAGGAGGGGATCCAAGTACTTATGGACTGAATGGTTCGATGTGCAACGAGGATGATCTGTCAACTAACTAACTAATATATGTTTTTTACAAGTCTAAGATCTTTTCCATCAATTTGTAGATCTTCAAGCATCCTTATCATGTCGACATGTCTCACTTTATCGAAAGCCTTTGTGTAGTCAATAAAGCAAAGATATAGATCTTTGTGTACTTCTATAGAACGTTCAATTACTTTTCTCAGTATATACACAGCATTTATTGTACCCTTGCCTTCTACAAACCCACATTGTTCTTCTCCTATTTCGGGTTGTATTTTCTTTCTAACTCATTGCATGATAATTCTCAGCAAAATCTTTGTGATGTGGCTCATTATACTAATTGTTCGACGTTGATCACATCCCAAGACTCCTGATTTTTTCGGGATTGCAATAAATATAGAATTACATAATTCAGGAGGTATATCTCCAATATCGTATATTACTTTCAGCAGTCTGGTGACTTGGTCTATTCCATATTCTTCTAAGGCATTGATGTTATCTGTACCCGTGGTCTTGCCAGTTTTCAAATGGTTAAGATCATTCTGAACTTCCATCTTCAAAATTGATGGTCCTTCATTATTATTACGATGATCATAATGGTCTTCTCTTGTATCATCATAAAGGTCTTTCACATAATCTGACCACGAATGTAAAATCTGATCTTTTTATATTATGATTTTGCCATCTTTGGTTTTTAGGCAACCCGTTGATGTGTGTTTTTTTTTTGTTAGTGATGTCATTAATTCTTTTGTGCATTAATTTGGTATTCCAGGTGTTGTGTTGATTTTCAATTTCCTTGCAGTTTTCCTCAAGCCATGTTTCTTTTGCCTCTTTGCATAGCTTCCTAATTTTCCTTTGAATCTCTTGATATTATTCCTTGTTATTTTTGTTATTTCTGATTTCCATGAGTTTTAAGATGTCTTCCGTCATCTATTTCTTGCATCCTATTATCTTTATTTTTGGGATGATTGTTTCTGCAGCTTGGTTGACTTCTTCTTCTTCTTCTTCTTCTTCTTCTTCTTCTTCTTCTTCTTCTTCTTCTTCTTCTTCTTCTTCTTCTTCTTCTTCTTCTTCTTCTTCTTCTTCTTCAGCGTTCCAAGCCATTGAGGTTCTTTGCTGCAGATACAATCTGTTTCTATTCGTCTCTCTGGTTGACCTTCTCTTGCCAGTCATTGATTCCAAGTGCTTGTAGGTCTGTATATATATTATCTCTCCATCGTCTTCTTGGTCTACCTCAGGGTCTGCGGTCATTTATTTCCTGAGTGTAATCGAGTTTTATTTCCCTATTATCTTCCGTTCTTTAATATTTCCCATTGGTCACTGATGCCTTGAAATAATATTTCCATATCGGACAATGCATCGAATCTTTTCTTTACCTCTACGTTGAATTTATCTTTTATTTCCTCACTTTTCAGTGCCTGTAGATAAAATTTTGTGTTTCCTGGTGAATATTTGACTTTCTTTAATTTTATATGTAACTTGTTTAAGATTAATCTATGGTTGCTGCAGCAGTCTGCGCTTGATATAGTTTTTTTGTGACTTTTACGGCATTTCAAAATCTTCTCTTGATGAAAATGTAATCAATCTGATTTCTGATCTTATGATCAGGACTCCTCTATGTCCATAATCTCCTTGCAAGCATGGCTTGCATCATCCATTGTTAGGTTATTTATGTATACCCTAAGGCAAATAAATCTTCTCTGCCAGTACATCAATTCTGTACACTATGAAACATGCCATTATGATAGAATGTTAGTCTAGAGACACCAGTTCCTACCACCTCGTAAATGACTGGAAATATCTTATACCGACTATTGAAACCTATCTGGCACATGTGGGTTTTCAATGCTGTGAAGGAAACTGTATAAGTAGTACAATCAAACACACATAAAATTCATACATGTATTTATATACATATATTGAGCACTCACCCTTCCAACCAGTTCTAGCTATAATGGTCTGGGCCTTAATTTCTTACAACCAAATTGGAGTCCACACTATCTCTCTAAAAGAATTGAAGTAAATGAAAGAGTGTGTGTAATACGTTGGACGTGAGCAACCCTTCCTGCGCCTGCTCTGTGTTCTGATTGGTCAACTCCTGCAGTTTCATTGGTTGACCCCTGACCCTCCTGTTATGCAAGCTGTGGGCTCGCTGAGCGTACCATGACGTGGCATTTTGTCCGGTGTTAACCATTTTGACTTCTCCGCGCATAATTTTCTGCTAACATTTTCCTCCCTTTTATCCGTTCTTATAAGTGTAGTATTCCTTACTCCTTGGTTATAAGAAAATGGGAAGGAATTCCAAGTAAGTTCACCACAATGATGAAGATGACGAAACAGAGTTAACACATATCATGCTGTTTGTTGATTATGTATGCCAAGCCTCATGAAATATATGACTTGTACACAGTGAGAAGTTTGACGAGGATGTCCAGGCCTACAAGGCAGGAAAGAAGACCACAGAAGAGACCAGTCTGTACAAGACCAAGCACGTGGTCTGTGGGATCCTCACCCGGCTGGAACTCCTGCTGCATGTCAGCAGTGTGCCTGTGGATGCTCAGTCGGCCCTGACCCGCACCATGTCCCACACTCAGGGCTTCAAGGGTCAGTATGTTTCATCATTGTCATTGTCGTCATTGTCACTGTCATCATCATCATCCCTGTCATCATCATAATCATCATCAAGGCTGTCATCACCGTTATCATCATCATCATTACCATCATTATCATGTTTATCATCATCATCATCATTGTCATTGTTATCATCATCATCATCGCCGTCATTGTCATCAGCATTGTCATCATCATCATCTTCCACTTTTGTCATCAAGCTTTGTGAGGAGGAATAGTTGTCCCTCCAGCGCTTGATGGATGGCACTGAATAGTTTCATTCCGTGTGATTGTACAATGTCTTTGATGTCAGTAATCCATTATCTTCTCAGGCGCCCTCTTGCTCTCATATCTGATCTTCTTTGATGTAGCGCCACTACTGGTAGTTTATGGTGTTGCATTCTAACAAGATGGCCGAACCATTTGATCTTCTGTCTTTCAATACATGTGGCACAAGATGTTGATCCCATTGTCTGACTGATAACATCATTTCTTACTCAGTTAAGTTGGCAGCTCTCCTTAAGCATCTTATCTCACAGGTGTCGATTTTGCGTAAGTGCCATTTGGATAATGTTCAAGTTTGACATTGGTAGCATAGGGTTGGTGTGAATATGCTATTTATTATCTGTCGTTTTGTGGACATAGGTATATTTGGATGTTTCAGTATAGGTGATAGTTGATATATAAGCATGCTTGATTTTTGACATCTGATTTCAATTTCTCTATCTATCCTGCCATCTTCCTGCCATCCTGCCTGTGATCATACTTCCAAGATATTTAAATTCTTTAACGTGTTTCAGAGTTGTATTATTTATCAGTATATTTAATGGACCAGGAGATCTGCTAAATTGCATTTGTTCAGTTTTGGCTGTATTTGTATTCATATTGTATCTGCTGCATGTCGAACTCAGCTTGTCAGTATGTTTAACTACCAACAATTAAGATGTATTAATACAATTTCTTTGTGTGTTATAATTTGTGTACAAAAAGCAGCAGCTTAATGGTAGTGAACTTGATGCACAGTTCCCTGACATACGGAGCTGAGGGTTCACAATCAGCAACAGAAGATGTAGAAGCAGACTGCCTTGCATTGATTTCAGTGGTATGAATGTCAGTCTTTCAGAAAGCAGTGGCAAGCTACCGAACATGAAACTTGCCTAGTAAATCACAAACAACTAACTAAACATGTTGGGGTTGATTGTGATATCCTGTAAAGGACATACAACTAACTTCTGTTTTATTTTGTTTTAAACAATTGTTTACATATTTTTAGAGAAGTTGCCATCAGTGGTTTAGTAGATCTTATGTTGAGACAAAGTGTATTTAAGTGCTACGTAGAACCTGTATTGTTGTGTGTGTGTGAAACATGGACAATTAACTGACAAGCTTGGAAACATCTAATGAAGGTGGAAATGTGGTTTTTGAGAAAAATGCAAAGAATACCATGGACGGACACAATATCAAATGAGACAGTCCCTGAAGAGGCAAATAGAAAACAGATTAATTGGAGAAATTAGATGTAGACAATCAAGATTGTTTGGACATGTTATGAGGAGAAATGGGCATGAAAATTTGGTGACAACTGGCAAGCTTTATGGGAAGAGAGCAAGAGGAAGACAAAGGGATGGTTAGCATGGCATGGTCGGTACAAGAACAATGAGCTGATTAGAAGCTCTGGTGACTGTGTGAGATGGCAAACCATGACCGCCTAAGCCTGTCGGCATGGGACTTGATGATGGTGAGATTATATATTCAAAGAGAAATTCTGTCAGTGATTCATAAGATCTTATATATATATATGTTATGAGAAATTGCCATCAACATTTCGGAAGATCTAATGAAATTGATGTTGCTTATATTATTACTTATTGATATTATTTTAAGACAAGTTGCCATCAGTGTGTCAGATGATCAGAGGGGAGGTTTATATACTTTAAGAGAGATTGTTATCAGTGTTTCAAAAGATCTAATTACAAGATTATATTTTAAGAGAAATTACCATGAATATTTCAGTAAATTTTGATCACTATTTCAGAAGATCTGATGGTGAGATCCGACACGGATGTGTCCCATCCTATTCAAGCATTCAGCCGCAGCATGTCTGCACCTGTTGGAATTGACCCAGATGAATCTTTGACCTTCAAATATCAGAGGTAATCTTGACAAACATATGGGTGATCGTCGTATTTTGCCCATCTCCCAGAGAAGCATCTACTCCCAACCAGTTCAACCCTCAACCAGTTTAACCCTTTACCATTTCAACCCTCAACCAGGTCAACCCTCAACCAGCTCAATCCTCAACCAGTTCAATCCTCAACCAGTTTAACCCTCAACCAGCTCAACCCTCAACTAGTTCAACCAGCTCAAACCTCAACCAGGTCAAACCTCAACCAGGTCAAACCTCAACCATGTCCTGCACCTTGTAGTTGTCCTTCCATGTCCTGCACCTTGTAGTTGTCTTTCCTCCACCTTTTAGTTGCCCTTCTATGTCCTCCACCTTGTGGTTGTCTTTCCTCCACCTTGTAGTTGTCCTTCCATGTCTTCCACCTTGTGGTTGTCTTTCCTCCACCTTGTAGTTGCCCTTCCATGTCCTCCACCTTGTGGTTGTCTTTCCTCCACCTTGTAGTTGCCCTTCCATGTCTTCCACCTTGTAGTTGTCTTTCCTCCACCTTGTAGTTGTCCTTCCATGTCCTGTACCTTGTAGTTGTCCTTCCTTGTTCCGCACCTTGTAGTTGCCCTTCCATGTCCTCCACCTTGTGGTTGTCTTTCCTCCACCTTGTAGTTGCCCTTCCATGTCCTCCACCTTGTAGTTGTCCTTTCCATGTCCTACCTTGTAGTTGTCCTTCCATGTCCTGTACCTTGTAGTTGTCCTTCCATGCTCCGCACCTTGTAGTTGTCCTTCCATGTCCTCCACCTTGTAGTTGCCCTTCCATGTCCTCCACCTTGTAGTTGTCCTTCCATGTCCTGCACCTTTGTAGTTGCCCTTCCATGTCCTGCACCTTGTAGTTGCCCTTCCATAGTCCTCCACCTTGTAGTTGTCCTTCCATGTCCTCCACCTTGTGGTTGTCTTTCCTCCACCTTGTAGTTGTCCTTCCATGTCCTGCACCTTGTAGTTGCCCTTCCATGTCCTCCACCTTGTAGTTGTCCTTCCATGTCCTCCACCTTGTAGTTGTCCTTCCATGTCCTGCACCTTGTAGTTGCCCTTCCATGTCCTGCACCTTGTAGTTGTCCTTCCATGTCCTCCACCTTGTAGTTGCCCTTCCATGTCCTCCACCTTGTGGTTGTCTTTCCTCTACCTTGTAGTTGTCCTTCATGTTCCGCACCTTGTGGTTGTCTTTCCTCCACCTTGTAGTTGCCCTTCCATGTCCTCCACCTTGTGGTTGTCTTTCCTCCACCTTGTAGTTGTCCTTCCATGTCCTGCACCTTGTAGTTGTCCTTCCATGTCCTGCACCTTGTAGTTGTCCTTCCATGTTCCGCACCTTGTAGTTACCCTTCCATGTCCTGCACCTTGTAGTTGTCCTTCCATGTCCTGTACCTTGTAGTTGTAGCAATTTCAGAATTATCGCCCTTTTCGGCGCTCTCCTCTTTTTTATTTTGTACTTTCGCGAACTTTTTCCTGCGTCTTCGCACGATGACTTCCGGTTTGACATGGACTGCTATAAGACCAAAAAAAACGAAAGCAGTGTGGTACGATCAAAGGGGAAGTTATTCTCATATATTTAGAATTGGTTCTGCTAGCTAGCCGCCAAGTTATTAAACCAAAAAAACGATTTATCTGGATTATATTTGGTTCTTTTCACGATTAGTAAGGTAATTTGTCTTATAACTCATGTATTTGAAAATTCCCTTCATTTTTTCTTCCATATTTGAATTCCCCGTTCAATTTTACATAAATATGAAGAGTTTCAACATTCCAGGTGTTTGCAGACGTTCAGGACAAAATATTTAGTGACATGGCCACGGCCGGCCGTCATACTCATACTCCGATTGCGGCGCCGATACAATAAACTATAGCGGACCTGTATTTATTTACAATTAGAACTGGTAATTTAAGTACTAACATTAAACAGAATACAAATGTCATGTGTAGCAGTAATGTATCTGTGTACTTGCATAATATTTCAGCATTTTACATGACTGAAAATAATTTTCAAAGCCAGTTTTCAGACCCGTCTGTAAACTTGTAAGGTGTTAAGTAAGGAGTACTTTTTTTCTTGCAGCACTTAATTATTTAAATTTAAATACAGTACTGTAAAATAAGTTATATGTTTTAAATAAGTTAGTATTTAATTTTTAATTGCTGACTATTAATTAATTATTAGATACAGAACAGTGTGCTAGTAATTGTAGAGCAGAAGGTAGAAATCAATTTTTAGTGAACAGTTAATTATTTTAATATTTAATATTTTAATTTTTTTATTATTTAATATCTTAATAATTAATTAACTGCTGCTTAATTTGTGCAGCAGTCACAAACTTAGTTACTTACATTAATGTTTATAATATTTAGTCAACAAAAGAAAGCTGTCGCAATGCAGTTAGTACATTAAGACAATATGATACATTTTCATGAATTGTTCTTTCACTAACGACGAACATTTCACATGACATTTAATTAATATAATAAATGTGCAGCTATTTTTAACTAGCAATTAGGTCACAGCACATCATAACAAAAAGTCTTATAAGTCAAGTGCATCTTTGTCAGAGACTCTGAGACTCTTGTGCTTTGTACGATGCTTTCGCCAGGCCTCCGTGTGGAAAGAGACTGAGAAAACCTGGTGCAATGAAGTTGATCCTCTCATTCCTCTCGACATTCTATCGAAAGAGGAATGTGACCTTCACTTTCCTGTTACCAAATCATAAGTAGAAACCCCATTTTAAAATATTCTCTGTATATGCAAATACTAATAATAATCATCATCAAGTGCTGGCTGGCGTAGGCGTTCATGGCTTTCCACAGATCTCGGTCTTTGGTGTTCTGGATCCTAATACTAAATTATATTATACACCTGCATTATACACCTGAGAGAAGTGAGGAGTCTCGTTCATGCCAACGAACCAGGCAAGCTAATACAGGAAAGTACTCTTACTAATAATTTACATATATTTAAAAAATTAGTTGTGAAACATAAAAAGCAATTAACCAAAGAATGGCCATCACTTGTGACACTCTTTCTTGAACTATTTCCTGCGACATTCAAGATTCTGCCTGTCACACCTACTTTGCCACAGCCTGTGTCAATTTGATAAAACAATTCAGGTGCACACCTTCCTGTGGTGAGTTTCTATATATTTGAATAACAAAGACACAAACAATAGATTGCACGATTTATTGCCTGGCATATTTCGCTGCATCTCGTCAGGTACATACTGCAGAAATCACACAACTTACGTGAATTAACTAGATAAATCCTTCAAACTGAAATATACACATGTTCGCACAGTAATGTCAATTGTCTACCACGGTAATTTTAAACTGACTAACATGTCTTTCTGCTTGCACAAGGACGGCTTACGAAGGTTGATTATTATAGCTTCAGCAAACTTTAACAATCGACTACTTTGTGTGTTGAACAACACACGGAAGGCACTGTCTCTTTCAACCACGTGACCGCTCTCGAGCACATGTCTCGCGACCGATGAAGCAGGATTGTTCCGGCGTGTCGGCCTGCCTAGGCTACCATCTTCTGTGTGTAGTATCTTGTCCACCCAATTCGGAATGTGCAGCTATTAAAATTATGTACCGCCGACATTCAATTCAACTTTCTAAACAAGTCATATCGCCAAATTGACCGAGTGGCCATGGGGAGCCCACTTGGACCTATTCATCTCCTCGGAAGGTTAGCTGGATGAAATATTTCACTTGCCTCTTTTTTATCTTTTTGTACTGAGACAAATCTGAAAATATAAAAAATATAAAATTACACAGAGTAATGAAGCTTACATAAAAGAATAACGAAAAACACAGGACGTTTTAACTAGCTTCATCAGCAAACAAATACCTACACAAAATACAATAAATAATCACGGAGAAGACCCTCCAGTGACTACATTGTTAATTAGGTCACGGCGCATCCTATCGAAAAATAAAATATACGTCAAGGTAGGCCTCGCCGCCCCGGACGCAATGATATATGGCACAACGTTGTCCGTTTAAAAATAAACAAGCCACGGTAATAGAAGGCAAATAATAAACAATTGGCGGCCATTTTAAATTGTTAATTAGGTCACGGCGCATCCTATAAAAAAAATTAAAAATACGTCAAGGTAGGCCTCGCCGCCCCGGACGCAATGATATATGGCACAACGTTGTCCGTTTAAAAATAAACAAGCCACGGTAATAGAAGGCAAATAATAAACAATTGGCGGCCATTTTAAATTGTTAATTAGGTCACGGCGCATCCTATAAAAAAAATTAAAAATACGTCAAGGTAGGCCTCGCCGCCCCGGACGCAATGATATATGGCACAACGTTGTCCGTTTAAAAATAAACAAGCCACGGTAATAGAAGACAGAATTTCTCAGCTTCCAATCTTAGGGCCGCGATAAATCCTGACATCAGTTAATTTATCATTGCACTTCCTGGTATTAAATTACGTCACCAGAAAATTCATAACTCCGCTTAGAATCAACGTACAGTCTTCGTTGAGATACCGTTGGATTCGTCTTGTCAAGCTCTATCTAACTGGTATGATTTCATAAGTAAAAACCCAATTTTTAAATATTGACCGAAATTGCTAGTAGTTGCCCTTCCATGTCCTGCACCTTGTAGTTGCCCTTCCATGTCCTCCACCTTGTAGTTGCCCTTCCATGTCCTCCACCTTGTGGTTGTCTTTCCTCCACCTTGTAGTTGTCCTTCCATGTTCCGCACCTTGTGGTTGTCTTTCCTCCACCTTGTAGTTGTCCTTCCATGTCCTGCACCTCATAGTTGCCCTTCCATGTCCAGCACCTTGTAATTGCCCTTCCATGTCCTCCACCTTATAGCTGCCCTTCCATGTCCTGCACCTTGTAGTTGTCCTTCCATGTCCTGCACCTTGTAGTTGCCCTTCCATGTCCTGCACCTTATAGCTGCCCTTCCATGTCCTGCACCTTGTAGTTGTCCTTCCATGTTCCGCACCTTGTGGTTGTCTTTCCTCCACCTTGTAGTTGTCCTTCCATGTCCTGCACCTTGTGGTTGTCCTTCCATGTCCTGCACCTTATAGCTGCCCTTCCATGTCCTGTACCTTGTAGTTGTCCTTCCATGTTCCGCACCTTGTGGTTGTCTTTCCTCCACCTTGTAGTTGTCCTTCCATGTCCTGCACCTCGTAGTTGCCCTTCCATGTCCTGCACCTTGTAGTTGCCCTTCCATGTCCTCCACCTTATAGCTGCCCTTCCATGTCCTGTACCTTGTAGTTGTCCTTCCATGTCCTGCACCTTGTAGTTGCCCTTCCATGTCCTGCACCTTGTAGTTGTCCTACCATGTCCTGCACCTTGTAGTTGTCCTTCCATGTCCTGCACCTTGTAGTTGCCCTTCCATGTCCTGCACCTTGTAGTTGCCCTTCCATGTCCTGCACCTTGTAGTTGCCCTTCCATGTCCTGCACCTTGTAGTTGTCCTTCCATGTCCTGCACCTTGTAGTTGTCCTTCCATGTCCTGCACCTTGTAGTTGTCCTTCCATGTCCTGCACCTTATAGTTGCCCTTCCATATCCTGCACCTTGTTGTTGTCCTTCCATGTCCTGCACCTTGTGGTTGTCCTTCCATGTCCTGCACCTTATAGCTGCCCTTCCATGTCCTGTACCTTGTATTTGTCCTTCCATGTCCCCTGTACCTTATAGTTGTCCTTCCATGTCCTGTACCTTGTAGTTGTCCTTCCATGTCCTGCACCTTGTAGTTGACCTTCTGTGTGTCACACATTTCACAACTATAAAAACCTACCCATAAAAATGAATATTTACAGCTTGTGTGATTCTGTTATATACTCTCTGATGCTACTAAGTGCACAGTGCTGAAGTTCTCCTTGTGTGATCTCTGGGAGGAGACTGGAGCACTTGTGTGATCTCTGGGAAGAGATGGGAGCACTTGTGTGATCTCTCAGCGTAGACTGGAGCACTTGTGGAGATATCTGTGTGTGGTTAAAGTGATTGTGAATCAAAATTAAACCAAATATAAGCATAATTAAACCAAATACAAGCAAAACGTTACCACTAAAAGCATGACTAAGCCAAACAAAAGCAAAAGTGAACCAGATGAAATTAAAACTAAACCAAATGAAAACAGAACTAAACCAAATGGAAGAAAAAGCTAAATCAGAGGAAAGAAAAATAAAACCAAACAAAACTAAATGAAACGACTAAACCAAGCAAAAGCAAATGTTAACCAAATGAAAGCAAAACTAAACCAAATGACAGCAGGGCTAAACCAAATGGAACAAAAACTAAATCAGATGAAAGTGAACCTAAACCAGATGAAAGCAAAATTAAACCTGGCAAAAACAAAACTAAACCAGAAGAAAGCAAACACACAGACAAAGAATTTGACAAGATGATTGCATGCTTGCTGTCTGTGTGCAGGTGGAGACACGGAGACAAGCAGAAGTTTACTACCCCCATCCTGCAGGAGCTGGTCGATGATGGGGATGAGGACAAACCACCACACATCGTGGTCATTGATCAGCTGTTTGCTTTCATTGGCAGTGATCCAGAGAAGGCTGTAAGTTGATTGTTGACTGTCTGCCTGCCTGCCTACCTGCCTACTGTGTCTGTCTGTCTATCTGTCTGTCATTAATCAGTTGTTTGCCTTCATTGGCAGTGATCCGGAGAAGGCTGTAAGTTGATGGGAAATTGTCCCCACGCTTCTGTTTCTGTCCATCTCTTCCCTCTCTCTCTTTCCCCTCTATTCACCCTCCTTATCTCCTCCAACTCTCCCCTCTCTCTCTGTCTCTGTCTCTGTCTCTCTCTCTCTCTCTCTCTCTCTCTCCTCTCTCTCTCTCTCTCTCTCTCTCTCTCTCTCTCTCTCTCTCTCTCTCTCTCTCTCTCTCTCACACACACACACACACACACACACACACAAAACTCTCTCTCACACACAGACACACACACACACAAAACTCTCCTCTCTCTCCTCTCTCCTCTCTCTCTCTCTCTCTCTCTCTCTCTCTCTCTCTCTCTCTCTCTCTCTCTCTCTCACACACACACACACACACAACTCTCTCTCACACACAGACACACACACACACACACACACAAAACTCTCCTCTCTCTCTCTCTCTCTCTCTCTCTCTCTCTCTCTCTCTCTCTCTCTCTCTCTCTCTCCTCTCTCTCTCTCTCTCTCTCACACACACACACACACACACACACACGAGGTGTGTTTTTGATTAAAATATGTACCGTTGGTGTCAAACACAACGCACAATTGTGCATTGCCTGGCATGGCATTCTAACCATGTTTGTCATTGATTGCTGATGGGGGTGGTCATGGGGCCCCCCAAAAGCTTTGACTGTTGTTCTCCCTCAGGAAAGGCAAGCCTCCACA
>JACEFZ010002056.1:0-15217 GCA_014155875.1 Cepaea nemoralis
TTGTAGTAAGGCAAAAAAAAAGGAACTTTATGTGTGTGGTGTGTATATTATATATATATATATAATATAATTATATATATTATATATATATTTTAAAATTTAAAATTTTATATACTAGCTGACCCGGCCCGGTTCGGCCAGTCCTTTGGGGGGGGAGCATCTCATTTAATTCATATAAGTATCAAAAAGTTCCGTTTCCCCTTCCCCACATTTTGTTTCTGGCTGTCTCTCTTTTTACCCGGCCGGCACGCCCAGCTCCCGGGGTGGAGCATTCATTTTAAATTTTATAATAGTCAAAAAGCTCACGTTCCCGTTCCCCACTATCTATCTGTCTGTCGTCTGTCTATCTGTCTGTCTGCTGTCTGATTGGCCTGGGTTCGCCCAGCCCATATGGTGGCATCTCATTAATTCATATAAGTAGTCATATAAGTTTCCCCTTCCCCTCTGCAGTTGTCTGTCTGTCTGTCGTCTGTCGTCTTCTGTCTGTCTGTCTGCGTTGGCGTCTGTCTGTTTTCTGTCTGTCTGTCTGTTGCCTGTCTTCGTTGTCTTCTTTATTGGTTGCAGTTGAAAAAACCAGAAAACGAAGACCAACTTACAAAAAAGCATTGAAGGGACTGAAAGATCTTTACACTTCCCAACAATTAACTTGGGTAAATGGAGCAGCGGCAGCAGCAGCAGAAGAAAAAAAAGGAGGATAGGAGCTGGAGGAGGAAGAGGGAGGTGGGGAGGGAGGAGGGGGGAGGGTAGGAGGGAGGAAAAGATAGGGGGAGAGAGAGGAGGGGGAAGAGAGGGAGGAGGGAAGGAAAGGAGGGGGAGTAGGGGGGAGGGGAATTTGGGGGGAGGGGAGGAGGGGGAGGGAGGAGGAGGAAGGAGGAAGGAGGAGGAAGGAGGAGGATGAGGGAGGAGGAGGAGGAGGAGGATGGAGGGGAGGGGGAGGAGGAGGAAGGGGAGGAGGAGGGGGGAGGGGAAGAGGGGGGAGGAAGAGGGAGGAGGAAGGAGAAGGAGGAGGAGGAGGGAGAAGGGGGAGGAGGGGAAAAACGCAGGGGAGGGGGGGGGAGGGGGGGAGGGGGAGAGGAGGAGATGGGGGAGGAGGGGGGAGGAGGAGGAGGGGAGGGAGTGGAGGGAGGAGGAAAGAGGGAGAAGGGGGAGGGAGAAGGAGGAGGAGGAGAAGGAGGGGGGGAGAGGAGGGAGGAGGAGGAAAGGGAGGAGGGGGGGATGTGGAGGGGGGAGGGGGGAGGGGAGGAAGGAGGTAGAGGGAGGAGGAGGATGGAGGAGGAGGGTGAGGGGGAGGGAGGAGGAGAGGGAGGAGGAGGGGGGAGGAGGGAGGAGGAAGAGGGTGGAGAAGGGGGAGGAGGAGGAAGAGGGGGGAGAAGGAGGAGGAGGGAGGAGGGGGAGGACGTAGGAGGAGGAGGAGGGAGGAGGAGGGAGGAGTAGGAGGAGGAGGAGGAGAAGGGAGGAGGAAGGGGAGGAGTGATTAGGAGGAGGGAGGGGGGCGAGGAGGCAGGGGGGAGAGGGAGGAAAAGGGGGGGGAGGAAAAAGGAGGAGGAAGAGTGAGGAGGAGGAGAAAAAAGTGAAGAGGAGGAGGAGGGGGAGAGGGAGGTGGGGGGGGGAAGAGGGTAGGAGGTGGGGAGGGGGAAGAGGGGAGGAGAAAAAAACGCATATGCCGTAGATTAAAATGGTGAAGTTGTTCCATGTCTTCTTAGAGTGGCGACAGTGTAAAGAAATATAAAATCTTCAAACTTGATAGAGATAAGGTAACTATTATTTATTTATTCTCTTAAGCATAAAAAGATGAGTTACAATGTTTATGCATTATGCATTATTTTTATGAACAACTTTGAAAATGCCTTAAAGATTATATCATTATTTATTATAACTCATATGCCGGTACATAACTATGGACAAAGACTTATAAAAACTTTGAAAACGATGCCACAATATGACTATAAAGTATACAGAAAGTTTATTCCCCTTGAAATAACTTGTACAGAGTAAGTCCCCTGAGATATATGAAATTATAATGAAAAATGAAAAATGAAATAATATTGGGTAAGCAGCCGATTTCACACTACAAAAATATGACAGTTGGCAGCGCTGGAATGAAAGGAAGATGTGTTGAAAATTTCATCTCAATCGGATGGACCGTTCTCGAGCGCATAAAGGACATACGGACATACAGACGGAGATTGCCTTTTATATATTATACTAGCTGACCCGGCCCGGCTTCGCCCAGTCCCTGGTGGGGAGCATCTCATTTAATTCATATAAGTAGTCATATAAGTTCTCGTTCCCGTTACCGACTGTCTGTCTGTCTGTCTGTCTGTCTGTCTGTCTGTCTGTCTGTCTGTCTGTCTGTCTGTCTGTCTGTCTGTCTGACCCGGCCCGGCATTGCCCAGCTCCTGATGTGGAGCATCTCATTTAATTCATATAAGTAGTCATATAAGTTCCCCGTTCCCGTTACCGACTATCTGTCTGTCTGTCTGTCTGTCTGTCTGTCTGTCTGTCTGTCTGTCTGTCTGTCTGTCTGTCTGTCTGTCTATCTGTCTGCCTGACCCTGTCCGGCTTCGCCCAGTCCCTGGTGGGGAGCATCTCATTTTAATTCACATAAGTAGTCATATAAGTCTCATTAAATTCATACAACAAAAAAAGTAACTTAAAAGAATGTCCTTCCAGACACCATCCATTATTTTTAATGAAAACGCTTGCTAATCACCTGCATGACTACAGTAACTTCTTAAGCAAATAAAGATGAGTTACAATGTTATGCATTGTGCATTATTTTTATGAAAACTTTTAAAATGCCTTTACAGTTTGTATCATTATTTATTATAACTCATATGCCGGTACATAACTATGGACACAGAGTTTATAAATCTTTGAAAACGATGCCACAATATGACTATAAGTTATACAGAAAAGTTATGCCCCTTGAAATAACTTTTAAGGAGTTAGGTCCCCTGAAATATATACAATTATAATGAAAAATGAAAAATGAAATAATACTGAGTAAGCAGGCGATTTCACACTAAAAAAATATCACAGTTGACAGCTCTGGACTGAAAGGAAGGCGTGTAGAATATTTCATCTCAATCGGATGGGCCGTTCGCGAGCGCACAAAGGACATACATAGATACATAGATACAGACATACGCTCCTTATTTATATATAAGATATATATATATATATATATATATATATATATATATATATATATATATATATATATATATATATATATATATATATATATATATATAAATCGTTGTGTGTATGTATGTATGTATGTCCGTCCTTTTCTCTATTTGTTTACATTGCTTTACTGTTGTTGTTGTTGTTTGTTGTTGTTGTTGGTGTTCTTCTTCTTCTCTTCTTCTTCTTCTTCTTCTTTTTTCTTCTTCTTCTTCTTCTTCTTCTTCTTTCTCTTCTTCTTCTTCTTCTTCTTCTTCTTCTTCTTCTTCTTCTTCTTCTTCTTCTTCTTCTACTTCTTCTACTCATTCTACTCCTCCTCCTTTTTTTTTCTCGGCTGTCCTCTAGATCTATTAGCAGTTGGTCTTTGTCAATATGAATAAATACAAAATAAAGCAACAGTCACCTTTAGCGTGCTACATCTGCATAGAGTTTGTCATCAAATGAAGCGGGAGGGTATAAAATAATCACACACACACACACACACACACACACACAAACACACACACACACAATACACACACACATATACACACACACAATACACACACACACACACACACATACACACACACACACACAACAACAATTCTTCAACAATATTGTTCCTTATTAAGTATGACAAAATCTTCAAAATATTGCACAAATACAGTGTAGTACAGCACGAAATGTCACGCAATATGAAGAGAGACATGATGTTGGATGAAGAATGACTTGCGCGATGACTTTTATTAAAGTGTGGAAGAGTTGCGCAATTCGTCGACCTCACTCTCACGCCTGAGTCCATCTGAGTCCAGTGGCAAGACAAGTCGAGACGACTGGAGACGAATACAGGTGCAGTGAATGACCAGGGCGCTCTACGTGCCTTGCCGTGCTCATTACGTTCCACAACGCTTTGCAGGTAAATGCCGTCTTGCCCGTTGAATCAGGAATGATTTCTTCCGCGCAGTCTGCCGAATCCTGTCTTCACATGCTGAGTAGGCATACCCTAGTTTACCGCTTGGTTTAACACCAAATCGGCTACCTATGCCTGGTTTAGCCAGCCTCTCACAGCTGTTGCCCGAGGGTGGCCGATAGAGATATACCGATGGACGGACGGGCTAGCTGGCGGGAGGACAGAAGGACGGCCAGACGGAAAGATAGAGAGGCAGATCTATCTATCTATCTATCTATCTATCTATCTATCTATCTATCTATCTATCTATCTATCTATGTACCTACCTACCTACCTATCTACCAACCTACCTACCTACCTACCTACCTATCTATCTGTGATAGCACGAAGATGAGAGATGAGAGAGAGAGAAGGAGCAGAATAAAGGTCAGAGAGAGCTAACACTGAATCAAGTTTATTTGCTTCTCAAAAGACATTACAAAGTAGACAAAATATCGTGCGGAATCAATTTAAATTATTATGGAAAAATGCTGTCAGGTAACTAGCATCAAGAGAATACCATCAAACTAAGGAATGGTAATTAAACCAATAACTAGTCACATATCAATCAGATGAATATAAAAGTACGCAAATCTGACAAGAAAGTATATAAGTCTAAGAAGCATGCACACACACGAACTACCACCGTCAAATGACCACCCACTAGTTTACCCAGGCACTCGATCAAGCGACAACCTGAAAATTAAACAAAAAGACACCTTTGACTATGTGAACAGCATCATCGGGTGTCATTAACCTGCTACTCACAATCGTCTTCTGCTACGTGTATTGACATCGGGTCAGTGATATTCCATCACTGCCTGGGCGGTCGTACACCATCAACCAGTGTCCCCTGATGCCAACATCAACCCATAACACCCCAAACACTGCACCATGTGTCATAATCAGTTGATATTAAAACAATACCCACGCCGACACTGACAGTCTTTCCACAGTGGACAGACACATATAATTCGGCAGTGGGAAGACCCTAAACAACAACTCCTGATCCGCTTGCCCACACCGGCCGGGTTTCCCCGCGCCAGACACATAACACAACAGCTGATAAGTGGACGTCACATTTCAACAACTACATCAGGTAACCCCCAACAACAACACTTCTGTCCCCGAGGCCGACAACACAATACGCCAGTGACACGTACTGGCGCCATGTCTCCTTATCATTGGCGCCATCATCGTCCTCATCAGCATGTATTAATATTATACATACTTATATATATGCATTCTCAACAACATAAATTCCCCCTGTCCTTAATCACAAAACAATCAACACATCATAAACATAGCTATTGATCAATAATGACTTCAGCTTCCCTCATGCGTCGTCTATATGTATCCTAAGCCATGAACCCATACGCCTCATCACCACTGTGTATATCATAGACATTATTAATAACAACATAAATCTACATCATCAACAATATCATTGCAGCTTGGTAACCCAACAATAATCATAAGACAACAAGGTGGGACACATATACTGCCCAAAAATCACATATATGAAATGCCCTTTTACACTAAAACTCCTACAATCATTATAATCTTTAGCAGTACATAAGTCCACTCATGATTAACCATCATTATGGGCCGTCAACATCGACTACCTAAACCCACACAGTTATTAACGCAAACCCATGTTAACAACATAGACTAATATCACACCTAACAACATCCTAACCATGAAAATTGATCAACGTGCATCTTCATCCATTCCCGCAGTACAGTCCATCGTCTTTACTAGCCAACCTTCCTCAATATTCAGTCCTTGAAATATGGACGCACGTATCCCTTTCTTTACCCAAGATATTCTCACAACCAGTCTGTAACGTTTCTATCCAAAGGCATTCCTGTTCCCTTCAGCTCACTTAGTGCGCGTCCACGCCTCCAGTTGTATACAACCATTCCCCGTCCATCCTTATTCTGTCTATTCCCCATCTCGCCTTATAGTATTAAAGCCATTTAAATCTTTTATTCCCGATTCACCGTGAAGATCCGAACCCGCGACTTTTAGGTTGTACAGCTAACTTGTGGCATGCTCTATCTTCCCCGCCGCTATCTGACCCCGATTCAATTCTACCCGGTCAGCAACAATACAAGCGCATTTCTTCACCTGCAGGCCTGCACTTCCAGTCCATTCATTCGCTATAGTCACCTGGTTCCATTGTTCGGTTTGACCTCTGGCCGAGTCTAGTACCCGCCCTACCGGTCTAGTCGTGTTTACATTTTTATGAGAAATAAATCGGGGACTCTTGAGGCCAATATTACCGTTCGCAAATAATGACCCCTAGTATGGTTTACGTCGCAGTCAATCCCCGCTATCGGCCCATTGTAGTTTGCCAATGCTCCCTGATTCAGCCTGTTATTATAGTTAGCTAGCTAGTTACGGGTCCGTTACAGGACGTCACAGTCAATCCTAGCTTTCACTGACCGCTCACGATTCCTCGGTAAATTTATCCACTGTAGCTTGTCATTGCTTTCTAAACCTAAATACCATTACCGCGCTCGACTATAGACTAACAGGTATACAAATTAATCTTAATCAACTTACGTAAGAGTCCTGTCCAGTGGATAATTGCTCGCCTGCCTACGGGTGCTTTGGTCTGATCACCGCCCGTCTCAGAGTGGTTTCGCCACTTTCCAATGAAGTCAGGCTCCTTCCAACTTTGTTCGACTTGGTTCTCTGGATGATCCCATCAAACGTGTGTCCTCTTAGCCCACTCTAGTCCTGTGTGACTTTCCTTAATGATTGCAATTGACAGCAGCAATCAATAGTTTCTTTAGGGCGGTTCTTTTTCCAACAATTAAGTCCGTGCTTCCTTTGGTCCTCGGGTATACCTGCCCGACCAGAGTTTCCACAGCCTTCTTGGTCCCAACAGCCTTTGAGTATCTGCACTCGGCCATCTAAAATCTGCTTATCTCCCCAACTGTCTGCTGTACCGCGTATAAATCCCGCTCGATTTGGCGGTTCTTTCTGGCATCACGTGACGTCGCTTCTCCCTGCCGTGATGGTCATCCAATCAGTACCTCGCGTACTCTGATTAATTTGCATACTCACTCTGCATTAACCCAAATCAACATTGCTAGCTGGAGTTCACGGCCAAGTTCATGGTCCTGGGTTCATGCACTTTTTCCCGCTACCATAAATTCAGAGAGTGGCGTTCTAAAATGATAGCCAAGGTCACTTCCAATGCCGCCTTGTACCCATAAATACTGCTGCCTCCAAAGTTCACCATTGTCCCTCTGACAGCTTGAACCCAAAGTGTACATTACATCTGGCGCTCCTCTCCCTGAGAAACTGCTAGTCAACAATAGCAGGTGACCTTGTGGCTATTCAGCAATGCACTCCCGCTCAAACTGGTCCTTGAACTTTCTGTCGCCAAAAATATTCCAGTTCATGTTCTCCCGGTAAAAATGTTGGGCGATTTTTGCGAAAAACATTTTCCACACTGTCTCATATCTATCTATCTATCTATCTATCTATCTATCTATCTATCTATCTATCTATCTATCTATCTATCTATCTATCTATCTATCTATCTATCTATCTATCTATCTATCTATCTATCTATCTATCTATCTATCTATCTATCTATCTGTCTGTCGGTGGGTGGGTCGGTCGGTCGGCGGGTCCGTCGGTCGGTCGGTCGGTCGGTGGCCTCGCTCGGTCACTCGGTCGATCAGTCCGTATGTCTGTCTGTCACGTACGACATATATGAATACATATATGTGCGAGCGTGAGTGCGTGTGTGTATGTGTGTGTGTGTGTGTGTGTGCCTGCGTGCGTGTATGTATGTGTGTGCGTGTATACATGTGTGTGTGTGTGTGTTTGTGTGTGTGTGTGTGTGTGTGATATATAAGTGCTGTAAGAACATAAGCAGTTTTCCGCAAAGTTGTTATGGTTTGGAAGTTCTGCAGAGGACATGTTACTGAATGAATGAAGAACACATGACGGTATATCGGATATTATCATAGTCAATGCAGGGGTGAGTCAGGGATGTGTGCTATCCCTCCTGCTATTTAATATCTACATATACAGAATATCCAAAGAAGCAATCCTCCACAGAACAGATTCAGAAATTGTGTAACTCTTTACTTTAGATGAAACAACAGATCCACTGAAGTAATGCAGGTTAGCAGATCTCCTAGTCCACTAAGTATACTGATAAATAGCACCGTGTCAGAAACAAGTTAAAGAAGTTAAATATCTAGAAAGTATGATAATAGAAGATTGCATAATGGATAGAGAAATTCAAATAAGATGTCAAAAAGCAAGTGCTTTTATATATCAACAATCATTCCGTACTGAAACATCCAAATATACACATATCCGCAAAACAACAAATAATACCAACCATATGTTATCAATGTCAAAACTGGACATTTTGCAAATTTGTGCGGTGAGATGTGCTTGAGAACAGCTGCGAACTTAACTATCTGAGACTGAATAAGAAATTATGTTATCAGACAGACAGTGGGACCAACACCTTGTGTCAAAAGTATTGAAAGGTAGAATATCAATTCCTGGTCTCCGTGGCGAAGGTTTTACGGAGGCGGTTCGTAATCGCGCATACCCACATTCGAAACACAGTTGCGCGTGATTTGGCAGTAGACCGCGTTGCACTGGGTTTTAACGAATTGGTATGGGAGCGGTAGTTCAGTAAGCAATGGCAAACTACTGAACGTAAACTTGATCACAACAGCAGTAAAATGCTGCTGTTGACAGCGATGTCCTGTAAAAGGATATGAATAAAAGAAGATCAATTGGTTCGGTCATCTGATATGAGCGCAAGAGGACGCTCGAGAAGAAAATGGATTGATTACATCACAGACATTATACAGTCATATACAATGGCACTATCCAATGTCACCCAACGGGCTCTGGAAAGCCAACTATTCCTTCCCACCAAGCTTGACAGCAAGATTGAAATATGATGATGACGACGATGATGATGATGATGATGACTACACACAAACCCAAAGAGTTTATTTTATGTAGGATTTCAGTGAGCTAAAAGTGTATGTGCACCGTGCTTCTCTGCTCTGCCCTTTACAGCTGTAAACTTCATGCTGAAATGACAGCTCTTTTTAAACAATTTTTACAGCCACAATTTAACACGATTAGCCACTTTTAGTCAAAATTTATTGCAGTGTTCCGTTTTAATAAACGTCCATTAGACATAATGAAATGTATGGGAAATCCCACTGGCTGTGATGGGCGAAACAAAGCGGCAATGAAGATCGATTATAAAATAGCTGTAATCATGACTTTGTCACTAAGGATCTCTAAATTTGTTTAATATTAGATGTTTATTTTTAGACTTGCGTGGAAATTAAAAATCTCAGTGTTAACTGGGCGGCATATTTTTGTGGCTATTATTTTATAAATAACACCAGCGAGAGAGAGAGAGAGAGAGAGAGAGAGAGAGAGAGAGAGAGAGAGAGAGAGAGAGAGAGAGAGAGAGAGAGAGAGAGAGAGAGAGAGAGAGAGGATTAGAGTTGTTGGGAAACATGGTTGTCCGCGATAAACAGCCACGTTAGTTAGTTGGTCTTGGCTCCAACTTCACGGCAACGGGTCGTCCCCATTATGCTCCGTTCCTTTGCCAGCGAATATCACACAAAATTCTCATCAAGGTCCAATGTCAAAAGCTGAAAAGACAGGAGTCTCGGCAAGCCAACAGCCCGCACAGGTACACTGTGCATAATGCCGCCTCCAGAATGAAAACATCAAAGTCCTCCACGAAAAATACAGTTCATCGTCGATGGAATCAGCAGTCATCAGAAAGACTTCATTGACCGGGTTTAATTCCACAATGCTCGGTTTCTTTCCGCAGGGCGACCCGCCGAAAGTGCCATACAAAGCACGAACTCCGTAGATCCTGTGAGAACCCCCAGGAGCCTCCTGAAAAATGCACTCGTGAACCGAAAAGGCAAAGCATTCACTTCAGCGACAGCCGGCCTATGTTCCGAACATGCAGTTCACTAGTGCAAACAACAACGGACAGTTGTAACAGCATTCCATACGAATCTCACTGCTCACAGTTTCGCACCATGCACTCACTCAGTAGCAGGGCGACGGAACCATGCACTACTAGTCCAACATGAGGAAAATGCGAATGCACACCGTAGCCACAAGTATAAACACTGCAGAGGTCTTAACGGTTCAATGCTTAACCGCCATGTTGGAGACAGGAAGATAAACAGCCAGGGGGGCTGAGTGGTCTCGAGGTATGGTGTCCACCTCGAGTGCTGGAGGTCCCGGGTTCAGGCCCCGGTGAGGACCGGGATTTATTTAAAAAATCCACCTAGACTTCCAGTAATAAATTTTCCCCTGGTCTCTGTGTAGTGAGATCGGACGCCCGTGTGTATTGTTGCGCACGTAAACAATCCCTTGGGAGTTGGAAATCGAAAAAGAGTAGCCTAACGGCGCTGCCCCGGAAAAATTTCGAGTTAAAAATCTACCCACAGTATTTCAGGATCCTCGCCGATGCAACGAAGTTCGTGCATTGAGCTGAGTTTCTCCAGACTCAGATTTGAGTTAGGAGGAAAACGGAGCACTTATAGGTTAAACCGTGTGCCGTGATGTTGATCCAACGACTAAACTAAACTAAACTAAATTAGATAAACAGCCAACAAAAAGGCGAAGAAAAAAAGCAGGAGGAAAAGGAGTAAAGGAAAGATGAGTAGCGGAACAATAAAAGAAGAAGAAGAAGAAGAAGAAGAAGAAGAAGAAGAAGAAGAAGAAGAAGAAGAAGAAGAAGAAGAAGAAGAAGAAGAAGAAGAAGAAGAACGAACGAACGAACGAACGAACGAACGGACGGGCGGACTTTACTCTCAAAGGGTAACAAATTGGGCACGTAGGCCCGTCTTACATTCGGCCCTCCAGTCACTCATCTTTCGTTCATAAATAGTGCATAGGAAAAAACATTGTCAAATGAATTTTGTAAACATATGCAATGCATATTACCATGTTGTGAGACACACCCACCACCCACCCACACATTCCCCCATTCACCCCACATCCCCCACCCAACCACACACACAACCCAGACACACATACAATCCCCCACCCATCCACCACTCCCCACACCTACACATCTCCCCACCCACACACACACACCTCCCACCCACCACACACACACACACACATCCCCACAGTAGTATCATATGCGCAATGTACACAGAAAATATGGATATAGATCCATCTGATGACGTGATTTCTCTAATATATTGAAGGGTATTGATCCATATTGATGACATCACAAACCGGATCCATTTCCGACCACATTTTCAAAATATTGACGGGTATTTTCTTTGGTCCGGTTGTCACTTCCGGTTGACTTCCGGTGTCTCCCGGGGCACGCACCCCGCCCCGCCCACATGTCCCTCCGCCGGCCGCCTCCGCTTCCCCGGTCCGTCCCGGGACCACTTGAAGACAGTAAAGTAATCCCCGGGCATGTGGAATACTTATATAGATAAGTAGTGTCACTTCGTGTTGACTAATTCCGATCCATGGGTACCCGCCCTCGGTACCCTCAGATGCCTCCGCCGGTCGCCTCTGCTTCCCTCGGTCCGTCCCGGGGCCGCTTGAAGACAGTGAGGCAAGCCCCGGGCATGTGGAATACTTATATAGATAATTAGACCAACTAGTTGCCGGGCCCCGGATATTAGCCTTTGCCCCCTCAAAGGAGGGCCGCCAACCCAAATAAAGAATGGCGAGCCACAATTTTTTTTTTTTTTTAACTTTTATTGAGTGAGAAAACTTTGCATTTGTATTGTTCGTGATGTTACAGAGCGTTGCATGTGGAAGTGTAGGTGACATATGCGCAAATTTTTACAACATTTATTTCAACATTTTTACATTTGAAATGAAGGGTAACGGAAAACGAGTACAAACAACAACAAGACGGTAGTCTAGTATACCATTATTTTCTTTCTGCCACCCTTTCACCTGTCAGCTCCAACCCCACCAATACCATCATCACCACTTGGTAATGAGGAAAAGGGCAGTAAAACTTGTTAAAAACGACCGGTGAAGGCAGCAGCAGCATCAAAACGAACAGTATCGAAAAGGTGGGGGGGGGGGGGGGGAGGGGGGGGGGGGGGTTGTCAAGGAGTTTCCTAGTTTACAATGCAGGAGGGGTAGTTGTTGCATTTGTATTGTTTGTGTTGTTACATGCGTACTGTGTGTTCAGTATTTGTGTGCGTGTTTTTACAGAGCGTTGCATGTGGGCGTGTAGTGGACATATGCGCAAAAATTACAAATATTTTTCTACATTTTAACATTTCTCCATTGACATTGTTGTAAGGAAATATTTAAATCAAAAGCGTGATGGTAGCGGGCTGTTATTATTTCCCTGCCGCCCCGCTCTCCTGTCAGCTCCAAAAACTCCTACCAAGTACCATCACCCTCGGTGATTGTAAACATGGCGGTGCAAAACCGAAGCAAAACGGTGAGCGCGGCAGCAGTAATAACAATCACAGTATCAAAAGGTGGGAAAGGGGGATGTGATATTAATAATGATTACAATGATAATAATGCAAATAACATCCAAATACATGAATAATATTATAATGACAAGGAATAACACTGCTAAGGGTGATAAAATTAAAGGCAGTGATAATAACAGCAATGATAATAATACTAGTTAAACATGTGATTTCATGTGTTAAAATGATTTTCTTAGGAATGGTGCTTACATGAAATACATCTTATAATAATAATTACTAGGAATAAAAACTACTAAGGGTGATAACAGCAATGCTAATAATCACAATGATAAAATGTGTTATGATAATGATCACATTTTCCAAACATGTGATTCCATTTGCTAAAATGATTTTCTTAGAAATTGTGTTAAATTATGGCAGGTACATACAATAACAATTCCATCATGCACCCTTTAATAATATAGTAGGTGTAAAAAGGAGTTGGTTATTTTTTTCTCCTTGCTTATTTTTTTGGGTCTTATTTGTAAGGGTACATTCATTTTTTCCCTTCCTTTTATATTTTTTTTTTAATTTTTTTTTTTTAAAACCTTATTGTAAAAAGTAAAACAAGCATCAGTATTTGTACAAAATTTTCCAATCTTTACATTTTTGTTTCCCTTGCCACCCTTTCACCAATTTGGTTCCACTCCACCAATGCCCTACCACTCCTCTCTGGGCAATGATGGTAAAGGCAGGATAGATATTTGAACCAAACCGGTGTGGGTATCAGCAAAGGCAGCAACAAACCATGAGCAAGGGGATTGGGGGCACATGGGAAAGGGATTTTGTTTATTACTAATGATGACAATAATAATAATGACAAGAAGAGACATACTGAGGGTAATAATAGCCAATATAAAAAACTAGCAATGGTAATATTTTTTTGGGTCTTATTTGTAAGGGTACATTCATTTTTTCCCTTCCTTTTATTTTTTATTTTAATGTTTTTTTTTTTAAAACTTATTGTAAAAAGTAAAACAAGCATCAGTATTTGCACAAAATTTTCCAATCTTTACATTTGTGTTTCCCTTGCCACCCTTTCACCAATTTGGTTCCACTCCACCAATGCCCTACCACTCCTCTCTGGGCAATGATGGTAGGGGCAGGATAGATATTTGAACCAAACCGGTGTGGGTATCAGCAAAGGCAGCAACAAACCATGAGCAAGGGGATTGGGGGGCACATGGGAAAGGGATTTTGTTTATTACTAATGATGACAATAATAATAATGACAAGGAGAGACATACTGAGGGTAATAATAGCCAATATAAAAACTAGCAATGGTAATAATGGTTATGAAAATGATAAACTTTTTGCAAAATTGTGGTTTCCATTTGCTAGGATGATTTTTCTTTGGAATGGTGTTAACATAGCATAGCAGTGTACATACACAAGCCAAATATAGTTTTTATAATAGTTGTAGTACAGGGAGTTGGGTTTTTCCCCCTCATTCCCTCAATCATTTGTATTTGCACAAATTTATTTCAGTATTATGATTTGGTAAACATATGTGATTTTGTATTTATTCCTTCAACACTCCCTCACATGATTCAAAAGGGGTGACAAGGAGAAAGGGAATCTTTACATTTTTGTTACTTTGCCACACTCCCACTAAGCGCTTTCACTCCAATGCCCCCTCCGACCACCCTTAATGATGGGCAGGCAGGACAATGTTTGAACTGACCAGTGGGGGTGGTAGCAAAGGCAACAAACCATAAGCAAAATGGGGCACTAGGGGAGATGGAGTTGTAAAATAATAATGATGATATCACTAATACTTATAACATTAATGATACTAAGGATAATAAGTTAGATACTGAATACAAAGGAAGGGGGAATCTTTACATGTTTCCCCCCCCCCCTCACTATACTCTCCTCAACTGGTTTCACCCCACCAAAACCCTCATGCCAACTCTTAATGATGGTACAGGCAGGACAAGTGTTTGAACCAACCAGTTGGGCTAGCAGCAAGGGTAACAAAACATAAGCAACAGGGAGCGCAGGGGAGATGAAGTTTTAAAATAATTGTGATGATATCAATAATACTTGTAAAATCAATGATACTAATGATAATGGTGGGTAAGTATTGACTGCAAGGATAGGGGAAAGTCTTACATGTTGTTCCCCTCTCTACTCTCCCGCGATTGGTTCCCATCACCAAGTCCCCATGACCACTCTAATGATGGTACAGGCAGGGCAAATGTTTGAAACAAACTATGTGGTAGGTAGCAAAAGCAACAAACTTAAACAAATGGGGGGGGGGGGGGGGGGACATGGGGGATGAAGTTGTAAAATAATCAAGGTGATATCATAATACTTATTAAATTAATTTTACTATGTAAAAGGGGTTAGGTAATGATAGTAAAAATAAAAATGATAATGATTGTGATAATAATAATAATAATGAAAACAATAATAATGATAAAATATATAATAATAATATAATATAGATGCTGATTTTCCTTACTAAAATGATAATCTTAGTTGTGGTGGTAGTTTAGCACAACAAATTCATTTTATCAAACATTTCCTAATTAGTACATTTGGGAAAGGGAGGAGTAGTTTTTTTTTTCTTTTTTTTCCCCTTTT
>JACEFZ010002057.1:0-5000 GCA_014155875.1 Cepaea nemoralis
TTTTATTAATAAATCTTTTATCTTATCGTTGAAAGGAACTGTTGTCGGAGTATGTGTTGAGGGAAGAATAGAGAGAGTGAAAGAAATAGATATATGGAAGGGAAGACAGAAGAGAGGAGTGTAGACCAAAGTCAGTCAATAATCCCAACAGATAATAAGTTTAAAGATGTGCTTGTTGATTCCAGTCTCCTCTCGGGAATTTAACAGGACAGGGGGTGGGTGTCTTTGAGCCTGAGGAATTAAGGCCACCATGCTAGTGTAGTCGCCGCGAACTGTGCAGGTTAGGATGTTCTTTTTGCCCCCGACAGAAAAAAAAAATTCCACACCTTACCGATGATTCGAACCCGAGTCTCTCGAAGGAGATTCTTGCCACTTTCTAGTCACGTTCTAGTCACTCGGCCAGCAGCTCCACTGATACATCGGCGTTGAATAGAAGGGGCGGTATAGATCTGTACATATGTGAATTGTAACTATTACTGCAGCCGGTATACGGTGGGTATAATGTTACTGCGCACGGGATATGAAGTGTAATGTCTGTGATCACGAAATGTGCTGGTGGCGGAGGACAGGGGGTATTCGCATTGTCAGGTCTTAGTCAGATATGACTGAGCTACCGTATAACAGTAGACGGTACTACCTGCTTTCTGTTAGCACCGAACGTTGGGCGGTGCTTACCAAATTCGACACCCCACATTGTGTCAAACGGCTTCGGGCGGAAGAGCGCAATTGGGAGGGTACAAGCCTTACCCTGGTGCGAGGTAATGCAACCTAAAGACAAAATGTCATGACAGGGCAGACCAGACCCTAAGCCTTGGTTGGCGGCTGGTCTAGGGATCGAATACATGTTTATATTAGCCATTACATGTGTTGTTGTATGACACTCATATTTGCTAATCGAGTAATTAGTATTGCACATTTAGTACGACGTGCGCAGGTAGTGAGGGAGATAAGATAGAGAGAGAGAAAGAGAGAGAGAGAGAGAGAAGAGAGAGAGAGAGAGAGAGAGAGAGAGAGAGAGAGAGAGAGAGAGAGAGAGAGAGAGAGATGTCTTGTGGTAGGCAGATAATAACCAAAGCTATCTATTAGCTCAACTTTAGCCAACAAGAATAATGTGGCATTGTCTTGCCTGCTTAGATGAATATAATTCTTATTAACTTGCCTGGGAAGACTTTAGACACATTGAGTCTGTCATCTACAATTAGAACGAGGCATCTCTCAGAATATCAATGTGTTTTCCGCTTCTATTTTGGCATTACAAACTATTGACTATAATACTGATAGTTCCTTACGTGTATTTATGATGCGACCAACAAAAAAAAAAATGGATTGTAGTTTTACAAACTTATTCTAAACTATCGGATATACCGATAAGTATTTTCAATGTCCAATATTACGACGAGATGTCGAGTCGCTGGTGTGTCTACGTCGGAATACAAACTGATCAATACCTCTAATGTAATTTGTCTGCGATTTCTGGATAGACAAGAATCTGACTAACGAACGAGGAGACAACAGTGGAAGATAAACTCCATGGACCGCTGAATGAACTAAAAAAGACTGTTAGATTCATACAAGAGACAACATTGCAGTTATAAACATATTTAGGCGAACGAAAGAAGAAGAAGAAGAACGAGGATCGAACGATTCTCGCAGCTCTACTGAAAATTGGCAAAGATTACACATTTTGAATGCCAGAGACGGCGGGAATTCCCCCAAATCATGTTAAACAATCGGAACCGAATTTCTGCCCTTAGTCTGGACAGCTCATCGAAACGAACTAATGAACAGACGCATTTTATTGTCAAAGAGTTAGGAACGAAGTACGCATGTTCGTCTAACATTCTGCCCTTCTTAGCTCTCTCTCTCTTTCATACATTATTTCACCTTTAGGACTTTTGAAGCGTCTCATGGACAAGAACAACAACATCAAAATACGCATCTAAAACCATGTGGAGAATTGACAACATCATTACCACACGATTCACTAATATTAAGTTTTGATTTGGTAGTTTATATTAGCCAAGGGAGACACACTTTAATACCAGTAGGGGTCTGTTATCGAAGGGGTTTATTATTATAATATCCTCTTTCAGAGAGCATATTCAGAAAGAGCATAACATAAAGGGAGCACGTCTTCACCAAATCCCAATTTGCGAATGTAAAAAAAAAAAAAGAGTACTAACATCGACATCCACAAGATTGTATAGTTATTTCGATTATTATAACTTATAGAGGGCGAGTTGATGTACTGATTAGGAGATTACGCTAACTATGGCATGAGCACTGTCGGGCCAAGGTTTGATGTCAATTTAAACTTTCGCTACGGGAGAGCAGAACTGGCAAACTATTCATCCGTGCAGGCACATCGGCAAAATGTGATGATCCTTACATTTCACATTCAAACAGCGGCTCTTGCTACCGGATGTTGTGTTTGTTTTGTTTTATTGTGATTTACAGTATGTTCAAGAAACACATCCCACAGAAAGCAAAGTGTACCTGAACTATTCCTAAAATGTCGATGATGCTACTTTATTGTTATACTTCCAGAACAGTAAGGACACAATAGCAGGTAGAACGAGGTCACTGGAATACAGAACTAGACACACATATGTCTGATTTAACACCAAGCCGATTTATCTAAGTGCCTTCATTGTATTGTTTAAGAAACAATTGTACCAAGAAGATTTACAAGTTACTAAGTTTAAAAGAGGGCATATTTACTATCCAGGTCTATATCATGCAGTTAAAATAACAACTACAAATTCAAATAGTAAAACCACGGCAAATTTAGAGATTCATGTGAATAAGAAGATAACACGTGTGGATTGGCGCCACATAAAGCAGATCACATAATCCATGACTGCTTAAAAGCAACACATCAATACAAACCTGCTGGTCTAGAGAAACAAAAATAGAAGGTAAACTCCATGGACCAATGAGTGAACTAAAAATGACTGAGAAATTCATACAAGAGACAACATTGCAGATACATTTAAAACGAACGCAAAAAGAAGAAGATAGCGCAGCCTCATACTTGAGGAAACAATTGCTGCTCAAGCTATTATCATTGGCACCTTGCCGTCTTGACAGACGATAGTTTGTAAGGGATGGAGTTATTGCCTCTCCATAGCACAAAGCCTGGGCTAAAATATAGAGATCATGTGTTGCCCATGCAGCATGATCCCTCTCTCGGCCTGCCTAGTTCACTCCAGAGGAAAGGTAACACCTCTACATCTGGAACAAGACAAGCTGCAGAAGCTGCCGGATCAGCAAAGCAATGCTCTAATTGTCCGCCTGTCGGAGCTTCGATCCTAGACCAGCCGCCAACCAAGGCTTAGGGCCTGGTCTGCCCTGCCATGACACTTTGTCTTTAGGTTGCATTTCCTCGCACCAGGGTAAGGCTTGTACCCTCCCAATTGCGCTCTTCCGCCCGAAGCCGTTGGCACAATGTGGGGTGTCGGGTTTGGTAAGCGCCGCCCAACGTTCGGCGCTAACAGAAAGCAGGTAGTACCGTCTACTGTTATACGGTAGCTCAGTCATATCTGACTAAGACCTGACACAAACAAGCTATTATAAGCTATCAGAAAATTGTAGCATCAATCCAATGACGGCTGGTAAACCGCTCGCCTCCTAGGGACAATATGAAATTCTTCGTGTAAGCGTAGGTCATAGACGATTTGTGAAACATGCAATGCTACACCAGACTGAGTTATCACAATGAACATTTGAAGTAGCGAATAAGGTGATTTTGCAGGACTGTCGTCGATACGGAGAGTGAAGCAAGGTGTACCGGGCCGCTGAAACAACACAGATCTGAAGGCTATATTCACAGAAGATAAACTCTAGAACAGTGGTTCTCAACCTTTTTGGCCCATACCCCCCCCCCCCCCCCTTTTACCATATGTTCAGAATGTCACCCCCGCTCAAAGTTCCTGCCTATAAATCCCCCAACCCTTATACAGTATACATAAAAAATGGAAGCTAATGTAATAACACATCTATAAACAAGTCTAGACATCTACATAAAACGTGATTTGCGGGTCTACTTACGTTATGAACGAATTTCATTAGGGCGAGAAGTACAGAACCCAAAAATGTAGATGGAAAAACAATATCATGTAACTGGTTCTTGTATTAATGGGAGGGGGAATTCCCCACCAGGATAGAAACACTACTAAAGTCATCATGAGAACTCGCCTGGAGATGCATCATCAATGATGATACCATGTCTGGTAAGGATAAGAAGAAATAGATTGTAAGACGAATAAATAGACTGAGCAGAAGAAGAAGAAGAAGAAGAAGAAGAAGAAGAAGAAGAAGAAGAAGAAGAAGAAGAAGAAGAAGAAGAAGAAGAAGAAGAAGAAGAAGAAGAAGAAGAAGAAGAAGAAGAAGGGAAAGAGGAGGAAGAAGAAGAAGAAGAAGAAGAGGAAGAAGAAGAAGAAGAAGAAGAAGAAGAAGAAGAAGAAGAAGAAGAAGAAGAAGAAGAAGAGAAGAAGAAGAAGAAAAGAAGAAAAAGAAGAGGTTGAAAACGAGGAAGAAGAGGAGAAAACGGAGGAAGAATTGGAAGAAGAGGAGGTGGAAGAGGAAGATGAAGAGAACGAGGTAGTAGGGGAGGAAGTAAAGGAAGAAGTAGAGAAAGAAGTGGAGGAAGAAGAAGAGGAAGAAGAAGATGAAGCAGAGGAAGAAGAGGAGAAGGAAGAAGAGGGAGGAAAAAAGAGAGGACGAAGAAGAGGAGGAGGGAGAGGAGAAGAGAAAGAAGAGAAAGGAGAAGAGGAGCAACTAGAGGATGAGAAAGAGGAGGAGGAAAAGGAGAAGATAGATGGGGAGCAGAAGGAAGAGGAGGAGGAAGAAGAAGAAGGAAGAAGGAGAAGGAGGAAGAAACAGAAGAAAAGAAGAAGAAGGAGGAAGAAAGAAGAAAGAAGGAAAGAAGAAGGAAGGAGGTGGAAGGAATGAGGAAGGAAGAAGAAGGTAAGAATAAGGAAGAATGGAGGAAGAAGTAA
>JACEFZ010002057.1:12500-15417 GCA_014155875.1 Cepaea nemoralis
TGGGCGGCGCTTACCAAACCCGACACCCCACATTGTGCCAACGGCTTCGGGCGGAAGAGCGCAATTGGGAGGGTACAAGCCTTACCCTGGTGCGAGGAAATGCAACCTAAAGACAAAGTGTCTGGCAGGGCAGACCAGGCCCTAAGCCTTGGTTGGCGGCTGGTCTAGGATCGAAGCTCCGACAGGCGGACAATTAGAGCATTGCTTTGCTTATCCGGCAGCTTCTGCAGCTTGTCTTGTTCCAGATGTAGAGGTGTTACCTTTCCTCTGGAGTGAACTAGGCAGGCCGAGAGAGGGATCATGCTGCATGGGCAACACATGATCTCTATATTTTAGCCCAGGCTTTGTGCTATGGAGAGGCAATAACTCCATCCCTTACAAACTATCGTCTGTCAAGACGGCAAGGTGCCAATGATAATAGCTTGAGCAGCAATTGTTTCCTCAAAGTATGAGGCTGCGCTATCTTCTTCTTTTTGCGTTCGTTTTAAATGTATCTGCAATGTTGTCTCTTGTATGAATTTCTCTGTCATTTTTAGTTCACTCATTGGTCCATGGAGTTTACCTTCTATTTTTGTTTCTCTAGGCCAGCAGGTTTGCATAGATATGTTGCTTTTAAGCAGTCATGGAATATGTGATCTGCTTCATGCGGCGCCAATCCACACAGGTTATCTTCTTATTCACATGAATCTCTAAATTTATCGTGTTTGTACTATTTAAATTTGTAGTTGTTATTTTAAACTGCATGATATAGACCTGGATAGTAAATATGCCCTCTTTTAAACTTAGTAACTTGTAAATCTTCTTGGTACAATTGTTTCTTAAACAATACAATGAAGGCACTTAGATAAATCGGCTTGGTTTTAAATCAGACATTATGTGTTTCTAGTTCTGTATTCCAGTAACCTTGTTCTACCTGTTATTGTGTCCTTACTGTTCTGGAAGTATAACAATAAAGTAGCATCATCGACATTTTAGGAATAGTTCAGGTACACTTTGCTTTCCTGTGGGATGTGTTTCTTGAACATACTGTAATCACAATAAAACAAAACAAACACAACATCCGGTAGCAAGAGCCCGCTGTTTGAATGTGAAATGTAAGGATCATCACATTTTGCCGATGTGCCTGCACGGATGAATAGTTTGCCAGTTCTGCTCTCCCGTAGCGAAGTTTAAATCTGACATCAAACCTTAGCCCGACAGCGCTCGTGCGATAGTTAGCGTAATCTCCTAATCAGTACATCAACTCGCCTTCTATAAGTCATAATAATCGAAATAACTATACAATCTTGTGGATGTCGATGTTAATACTCTTTTTTTTTACATTCGTAAATTGGGATTTGGTGAAGACGTGCTCCCTTTATGTTATGCTCTTTCTGAACATGCTCTCTGAAAGAGGATATTGTAATAATAAACCCCTAAACCCCTTGGATTACAGACCCCTACTGGTATTAAAGTGTGTCTCCCTTGGCTAATATAAACTACCACATCAAAACTTAATATTAGTGAATCGTGTGGTAATGATGTTGTCAATTCTCCACATGGTTTTAGATGCGTATTTTGATGTTGTTGTTCTTGTCCATGAGACGCTTCAAAAGTCCTAAAGGTTAAATAATGTATGAAAGAGAGAGAGCTAAGAAGGGCAGAATGTTAGACGAACATGCGTACTTCGTTCCTAACTCTTTGACAATAAAATGCGTCTGTTCATTAGTTCGTTTCGATGAGCTGTCCAGACTAAGGGCAGAAATTCGGTTCCGATTGTTTAACATGATTTGGGGGAATTCCCGCGTCTGGCATTCAAAATGTGTAATCTTTGCCAATTTTCAGTAGAGCTGCGAGAATCGTTCGATCCTCGTTCTTCTTCTTCTTCTTTCGTTCGCCTAAAATATGTTTATAACTGCAATGTTGTCTCTTGTATGAATCTAACAGTCTTTTTTAGTTCATTCAGCGGTCCATGGAGTTTATCTTCCACTGTTGTCTCCTCGTTCGTTAGTCAGATTCTTGTCTATCCAGAAATCGCAGACAAATTACATTAGAGGTATTGATCAGTTTGTATTCCGACGTAGACACACCAGCGACTCGACATCTCGTCGTAATATTGGACATTGAAAATACTTATCGGTATATCCGATAGTTTAGAATAAGTTTGTAAAACTACAATCCATTTTTTTGTTGTTGGTCGCATCAATAAATACACGTAAGGAACTATCAGTATTATAGTCAATAGTTTGTAATGCCAAAATAGAAGAGGAAAACACATTGATACTCTGAGAGATGCCTCGTTCTAATTGTAGATGACAGACTCCATGTGCTTAAAGTCTTACCAAAGCAAGTTAATAAGAATTATATTCATCTAAGCAGGCAAGACAATGCCAAATTATTCTTGTTGGCTAAAGTTGAGCTAATAGATAGCTTTGGTTATTATCTGCCTACCACAAGACATCTCTCTCTCTCTCTCTCTCTCCATCTCTCTCTCTCTCTCTCTCTCTCTCTCTCTCTCTCTCTCTCTCTCTCTCATCTCTCTCTTCTCTCTCTCTTTCTCTCTCTCTATTTATCTCCCTCACTACCTGCGCACGTCGTACTAAATGTGCAATACTAATTACTCGATTAGCAAATATGAGTGTCATACAACAACACATGTAATGGCTAATATAAACATGTATTCGATCCTAGACCAGCCGCCAACCAAGGCTTAGGGTCTGGTCTGCCCTGTCATGACATTTTGTCTTTAGGTTGCATTACCTCGCACCAGGGTAAGGCTTGTACCCTCCCAATTGCGCTCTTCCGCCCGAAGCCGTTGACACAATGTGGGGTGTCGAATTTGGTAAAAGGGGAAAAACCGGGCCCAACGGGGTTTGGTGCCCCAAACAAAGGAAGACAGGTAAAAAATTTTTCCCCGTCTTACCTTTGGTTTATTAAA
>JACEFZ010002058.1:0-120000 GCA_014155875.1 Cepaea nemoralis
ATATGTTCAGATTCCGTTGTAGGTCTTCCAGATTCCAGTGTTATAGAGACAGCTTCTAGGAGGTCATGGCCTATATTCAGTGTTATAGAGACAGCTTCTAGGTGTTCTAGGCTTCTAGCTTCCTCCAGTGTTATAGAGACAGCTTCTATATGGTTTGGCTCAGCTTCCAGTGTTATAGAGACAGCTTCTAATGGTTGGGGCTCCTTTTTTTTTGTTTTTCCTTTATTTTTTAGATTCCAGTGTTATAGAGGACAGCTTCTAGGCTTGTAGGCGGCGGGCTCAGATTCCCAGTGTTATAGAGACAGCTTCTTTCTAGTGGTCTTAGGGTCTCAGATTCCAGTGTATAGACAGCTTCTAGTGGTCGGGGCTCAGATTCAGTGTTATAGAGAGAGCTTCTATTTGGTGGGGGATCAGATTCCAGTGTTATAGAGACAGCTTCTAGGTGGTCGGGGCTCAGATTCCAGTGTTATAGAGACAGCTTCTAGGTGGCGGGGCTCAGATTCCAGTGTTATAGAGACAGCTTCTAGTGGTCGGGGCTCAGATTCCAGTGTTATAGAGACAGCTTCTATGTGGTCGGGGCTCAGATTCAGTGTTATAGAGACAGCTTCTAGGTGGTCGGGGCTCAGATTCCAGTGTTATAGAGACAGCTTCTAGGTGGTGGGGGCTCAGATTCCAGTGTTATAGAGACAGCTTCTATGGTGGTCGGGGCTCAGATTCCAGTGTTATAGAGACAGCTTCTAGTGGTCGGGCTCAGATTCACAGTGTTATAGAGACAGCTCTATGTTGGTCGGGGCTCAGATTCCAGTGTTATAGAGACAGCTTCTAGTGGTCTTGGCTCAGATTCCAGTGTTATAGAGACAGCTTCTAGTGGTCGGGGATCAGATTCCAGTGTTATAGAGACAGCTTCTAGGTGGTCGGGACTCAGATTCCAGTGTTATAGAGACAGCTTCTAGGTGGTCGGGCTCAGATTCCAGTGTTATAGAGACAGCTTCTAGGTGGTCGGGGGCTCAGATTCCAGTGTTATAGAGACAGCTTCTATGTGGTCGGGGCTCAGATTCCAGTGTTATAGAGACAGCTTCTAGTGGTCGGGGCTCAGATTCCAGTGTTATAGAGACAGCTTCTTGCTGGTCGGGGCTCAGATTCCAGTGTTATAGAGACAGCTTCTAGGTGGTCGGGGCTCAGATTCCAGTGTTATAGAGACAGCTTCTATGTGGTCGGGGCTCAGATTCCAGTGTTATAGAGACAGCTTCTAGGTGGTCGTGGCTCAGATTCCAGTGTTATAGAGACAGCTTCTAGTGGTCGGGGCTCAGATTCCAGTGTTATAGAGACAGCTTCTAGGTGGTCGGGGCTCAGATTCCAGTGTTATAGAGACAGCTTCTAGGTGGTCGGGGCTCAGATTCCAGTGTTATAGAGACAGCTTCTAGGTGGTCGGGGCTCAGATTCCAGTGTTATAGAGACAGCTTCTAGTGGTCTTGGGCTCAGATTCCAGTGTTATAGAGACAGCTTCTAGGTGGTCGGGGTCTCAGATTCCAGTGTTATAGAGACAGCTTCTAGGTGGTCGGGCTCAGATTCCAGTGTTATAGAGACAGCTTCTAGTGGTATTGGGGCTCAGATTCCAGTGTTATTAGAGACAGCTTCTAGGTGGTCGGGGCTCAGATTCCAGTGTTATAGAGACAGCTTCTATGTGGTCGGGGCTCAGATTCCAGTGTTATAGAGACAGCTTCTAGTGGTCTTGGCTCAGATTCCAGTGTTATAGAGACAGCTTCTAGGTGGTCGGGGCTCAGATTCCAGTGTTATAGAGACAGCTTCTAGGTGGTGGGGCTCAGATTCCAGTGTTATAGAGACAGCTTCTAGGTGGTGGGGGCTCAGATTCCAGTGTTATAGAGACAGCTTCTAGTGGTGGGGGCTCAGATTCCAGTGTTATAGAGACAGCTTCTAGTGGTCGGGGCTCAGATTCCAGTGTTATAGAGACAGCTTCTAGGTGGTCGGGGCTCAGATTCCAGTGTTATAGAGACAGCTTCTAGGTGGTCGGGGCTCAGCGCCCAGTGTTATAGAGACAGCTTCTAGGTGGTCGGGGCTCAGATTCCAGTGTTATAGAGACAGCTTCTAGTGGTCGGGGCTCAGATTCCAGTGTTTATAGAGACAGCTTCTAGTGGTCGGGGCTCAGATTCCAGTTTATAGAGACAGCTTTCTAGGTGGTCGGGGCTCAGATTCCAGTGTTATAGAGACAGCTTCTAGTGGTCGGGGCTCAGATTCCAGTGTTATAGAGACAGCTTCTAGTGGTCGGGGCTCAGATTCCAGTGTTATAGAGACAGCTTCTATGTGGTCGGGACTCAGATTCCAGTGTTATAGAGACAGCTTCTAGGTGGTCGGGACTCAGATTCCAGTGTTATAGAGACAGCTTCTATCTGGTCGGGACTCAGATTCCAGTGTTATAGAGACAGCTTCTAGGTGGTCGGGGACTCAGATTCCAGTGTTATAGAGACAGCTTCTAGTGGTCGGGGCTCAGATTCCAGTGTTATAGAGACAGCTTCTAGTGGTCGGGGACTCAGATTCCAGTGTTATAGAGACAGCTTCTAGGTGGTCGGGGGCTCAGATTCAGTGTTATAGAGACAGCTTCTAGGTGGTCGGGACTCAGATTCCAGTGTTATAGAGACAGCTTCTATGTGGTCGGAACTCAGATTCCAGTGTTATAGAGACAGCTTCTAGTGGTCTTGGCTCAGATTCCAGTGTTATAGAGACAGCTTCTAGGTGGTCAGGGCTCAGATTCCAGTGTTATAGAGACAGCTTCTAGGTGGTCGGGGCTCAGATTCCAGTGTTATAGAGACAGCTTCTAGTGGTGGGGCTCAGATTCCAGTGTTATAGAGACAGCTTCTAGGTGGTCGGGGCTCAGATTCCAGTGTTATAGAGACAGCTTCTAGTGGTGGGGGCTCAGATTCCAGTGTTATAGAGACAGCTTCTATGTGGTCGGGGCTCAGATTCCAGTGTTATAGAGACAGCTTCTATGTGGTCGGGGCTCAGATTCCAGTGTTATAGAGACAGCTTCTATGTGGTCGGGACTCAGATTCCAGTGTTATAGAGACAGCTTCTAGGTGGTCGGGGCTCAGATTCCAGTGTTATAGAGACAGCTTCTAGGTGGTCGGGACTCAGATTCCAGTGTTATAGAGACAGCTTCTAGGTGGTCGGGACTCAGATTCCAGTGTTATAGAGACAGCTTCTAGGTGGTCGGGGCTCAGATTCCCAGTGTTATAGAGACAGCTTCTAGGTGGTCGGGACTCAGCGCCCAGTGTTATAGAGACAGCTTCTATGGTGGTCGGGCTCAGATTCCCAGTGTTATAGAGACAGCTTCTATGTGGTCGGGGGCTCAGATTCCAGTGTTATAGAGACAGCTTCTAGTGGTCGGGGGCTCAGATTCCAGTGTTATAGAGACAGCTTCTATGTGGTCGGGACTCAGATTCCAGTGTTATAGAGACAGCTTCTATGTGGTCGGGGCTCAGATTCCAGTGTTATAGAGACAGCTTCTAGTGGTTGGGGACTCAGATTCCAGTGTTATAGAGACAGCTTCTAGTGGTGGGGGCTCAGATTCCAGTGTTATAGAGACAGCTTCTATGTGGTCTTGGCTCAGATTCCAGTGTTATAGAGACAGCTTCTGCTGGTCGGGGCTCAGATTCCAGTGTTATAGAGACAACTTCTAGGTGGTCGGGGCTCAGATTCCAGTGTTATAGAGACAGCTTCTAGTGGTCTTGGCTGAGATTCCAGTGTTATAGAGACAGCTTCGATGTGGTCGGGGCTCAGATTCCAGTGTTATAGAGACAGCTTCTAGTGGTCTTGGCTCAGATTCCAGTGTTATAGAGACAGCTTCTAGGTGGTAGTGGCTCAGATTCCCAGTGTTATAGAGACAGCTTCGATGTGGTCGGGGCTCAGATTCCAGTGTTATAGAGACAGCTTCTATGTGGTCATTGGCTCAGATTCCCAGTGTTATAGAGACAGCTTCTAGTGGTCTGGCTCAGATTCCCAGTGTTATAGAGACAGCTTCTAGTGGTCTTGGCTCAGATTTCCAGTGTTATAGAGACAGCTTCTATGTGGTCGGGGCTCAGATTCCCAGTGTTATAGAGACAGCTTATAGTGGTCGTGGCTCAGATTCCAGTGTTATAGAGACAGCTTCTAGTGGTCTGGCATCAGATTCCAGTGTTATAGAGACAGCTTCTAGGTGGTCGGTGCTCAGATTCCAGTGTTATAGAGACAGCTTCTAGTGGTCGGGCTCAGATTCCAGTGTTATAGAGACAGCTTCTAGTGGTCGGTGGCTCAGATTCCCAGTGTTATAGAGACAGCTTCTATGTGGTCGGGCTCAGATTCCCAGTGTTATAGAGACAGCTTCTAGTGGTGGGGCTCAGATTCCAGTGTTATAGAGACTAGCTTCTAGTGGTCTTGGCTCAGATTCCAGTGTTATAGAGACAGCTTCTATGTGGTGGGGATCAGATTCCAGTGTTATAGAGACAGCTTCTAGTGGTCTGGGCTCAGATTCCAGTGTTATAGAGACAGCTTCTATGTGGTCGGGACTCAGATTCCCAGTGTTATAGAGACAGCTTCTAGTGGTCTGGGCTCAGATTCCAGTGTTATAGAGACAGCTTCTAGGTGGTCGGGGCTCAGATTCCAGTGTTATAGAGACAGCTTCTAGTGGTCTTGGGCTCAGATTCCAGTGTTATAGAGACAGCTTCTATAGTGGTTGGGGCTCAGATTCCAGTGTTATAGAGACAGCTTCTATGTTGTCGGGGCTCAGATTCCAGTGTTATAGAGACAGCTTCTATGTTGGTCGGGGCTCAGATTCCAGTGTTATAGAGACAGCTTCTAGTGGTCTTGGCTCAGATTCCAGTGTTATAGAGACAGCTTCTAGTGGTCTTGGCTCAGATTCCAGTGTTATAGAGACAGCTTCTATGTGGTCGGGACTCAGATTCCAGTGTTATAGAGACAGCTTCTAGTGGTCTTGGCTCAGATTCCAGTGTTATAGAGACAGCTTCTAGGTGGTCGGGACTCAGATTCCAGTGTTATAGAGACAGCTTCTAGTGGTCTTGGCTCAGATTCCCAGTGTTATAGAGACAGCTTCTAGGTGGTCGGGGCTCAGATTCCAGTGTTATAGAGACAGCTTCTATGTTGTCGGGGCTCAGATTCCAGTGTTATAGAGACAGCTTCTAGTGGTCTTGGCTCAGATTCCAGTGTTATAGAGACAGCTTCTAGGTGGTCTAGGCTCAGATTCCAGTGTTATAGAGACAGCTTCTATATGGTTGGGGCTCAGATTCCAGTGTTATAGAGACAGCTTCTATAGTGGTTGGGGCTCAGATTCCAGTGTTATAGAGACAGCTTCTAGGTGGTCGGGGCTCAGATTCCCAGTGTTATAGAGACAGCTTCTAGTGGTCTTGGCTCAGATTCCAGTGTTATAGAGACTAGCTTCTAGTGGTCTTGGCTCAGATTCCAGTGTTATAGAGACAGCTTCTATGTGGTCGGGGATCAGATTCCAGTGTTATAGAGACAGCTTCTAGTGGTCTTGGCTCAGATTCCAGTGTTATAGAGACAGCTTCTAGGTGGTCGGGACTCAGATTCCAGTATTATATAGACAGCTTCTAGTGGTCTTGGCTCAGATTCCAGTGTTATAGAGACAGCTTCTAGGTGGTCGGGGCTCAGATTCCAGTGTTATAGAGACAGCTTCTAGTGGTCTTGGCTCAGATTCCAGTGTTATAGCGACAGCTTCTATATGGTTAGGGCTCAGATTCCAGTGTTATAGAGACAGCTTCTATGTTGTCGGGGCTCAGATTCCCAGTGTTATAGATACAGCTTCTAGTGGTCTTGGCTCAGATTCCAGTGTTATAGAGACAGCTTCTAGTGGTCTTGGCTCAGATTCCAGTGTTATAGAGACAGCTTCTAGGTGGTCGGGGCTCAGATTCCAGTGTTATAGAGACAACTTCTATGTGGTCGGGGCTCAGATTCCCAGTGTTATAGAGACAGCTTCTAGTGGTGGGGGCTCAGATTCCAGTGTTATAGAGACAGCTTCTATGTGGTCGGGGCTCAGATTCCAGTGTTATAGAGACAGCTTCTAGTGGTCTTGGCTCAGATTCCAGTGTTATAGAGACAGCTTCTTGCTGGTCGGGGCTCAGATTCCAGTGTTATAGAGACAACTTCTAGGTGGTCGGGGCTCAGATTCCAGTGTTATAGAGACAGCTTCTAGTGGTCTTGGCTGAGATTCCAGTGTTATAGAGACAGCTTCGATGTGGTCGGGGCTCAGATTCCAGTGTTATAGAGACAGCTTCTAGTGGTCTTGGCTCAGATTCCAGTGTTATAGAGACAGCTTCTAGGTGGTCGTGGCTCAGATTCCCAGTGTTATAGAGACAGCTTCGATGTGGTCGGGGCTCAGATTCCCAGTGTTATAGAGACAGCTTCTATGTGGTCATGGCTCAGATTCCCAGTGTTAGTAGAGACAGCTTCTAGTGGTCTTGGCTCAGATTCCAGTGTTATAGAGACAGCTTCTAGTGGTCTTGGCTCAGATTCCAGTGTTATAGAGACAGCTTCTATGTGGTCGGGGCTCAGATTCCCAGTGTTATAGAGACAACTTCTAGTGGTCTTGGCTCAGATTCCTAGTGTTATAGAGACAGCTTCTAGTGGTCTTGGCACAGATTCCCAGTGTTATAGAGACAGCTTCTAGTGGTCTTGGCTCAGATTCCCAGTGTTATAGAGACAGCTTCTAGTGGTCGAGGCTCAGATTCCCAGTGTTATAGAGACAGCTTCTAGTGGTCTTGGCTCAGATTCCAGTGTTATTGAGACAGCTTCTAGTGGTCTTGGCTCAGATTCCCAGTGTTGTAGAGACAGCTTCTAGTGGTCTTGGCTCAGATTCCAGTGTTATAGAGATAGCTTCTAGTGGTCTTGGCTCAGATTCCAGTGTTATAGAGACAGCTTCTAGGTGGTCGGGGCTCAGATTCCAGTGTTATAGAGACAGCTTCTATGTGGTCGGGGCTCAGATTCCCAGTGTTATAGAGACAGCTTCTAGTGGTGGGGGTTCAGATTCCAGTGTTATAGAGACAGCTTCTATGTGGTCGGGGCTCAGATTCCCAGTGTTATAGAGACAGCTTCTAGTGGTGGGGGCTCAGATTCCAGTGTTATAGAGACAGCTTCTATGTGGTCGGGGCTCAGATTCCAGTGTTATAGAGACAGCTTCTAGTGGTCTTGGCTCAGATTCCAGTGTTATAGAGACAGCTTCTTGCTGGTCGGGGCTCAGATTCCAGTGTTATAGAGACAACTTCTAGGTGGTCGGGGCTCAGATTCCAGTGTTATAGAGACAGCTTCTAGTGGTCTTGGCTCAGATTCCAGTGTTATAGAGACAGCTTCGATGTGGTCGGGGCTCAGATTCCAGTGTTATAGAGACAGCTTCTAGTGGTCTTGGCTCAGATTCCCAGTGTTATAGAGACAGCTTCTAGGTGGTCGTGGCTCAGATTCCCAGTGTTATAGAGACAGCTTCGATGTGGTCGGGGCCCAGATTCCCAGTGTTATAGAGACAGCTTCTATGTGGTCATGGCTCAGATTCCCAGTGTTATAGAGACAGCTTCTAGTGGTCTTGGCTCAGATTCCCAGTGTTATAGAGACAGCTTCTAGTGGTCTTGGCTCAGATTCCCAGTGTTATAGAGACAGCTTCTATGTGGTCGGGGCTCAGATTCCCAGTGTTATAGAGACAGCTTCTAGTGGTCTTGGCTCAGATTCCCAGTGTTATAGAGACAGCTTCTAGTGGTCTTGGCACAGATTCCCAGTGTTATAGAGACAGCTTCTAGTGGTCTTGGCTCAGATTCCCAGTGTTATAGAGACAGCTTCTAGTGGTCGAGGCTCAGATTCCCAGTGTTATAGAGACAGCTTCTAGTGGTCTTGGCTCAGATTCCCAGTGTTATTGAGACAGCTTCTAGTGGTCTTGGCTCAGATTCCCAGTGTTGTAGAGACAGCTTCTAGTGGTCTTGGCTCAGATTCCAGTGTTGTAGAGATAGCTTCTAGTGGTCTTGGCTCAGATTCCAGTGTTATAGAGACAGCTTCTATTTGGTGGGGGATCAGATTCCAGTGTTATAGAGACAGCTTCTAGTGGTCTTGGCTCAGATTCCAGTGTTATAGAGACAGCTTCTAGGTGGTCGGGACTCAGATTCCCGTATTATATAGACAGCTTCTAGTGGTCTTGGCTCAGATTCCAGTGTTATAGAGACAGCTTCGAGGTGGTCGGGGCTCAGATTCCAGTGTTATAGAGACAGCTTCTAGTGGTCTTGGCTCAGATTCCAGTGTTATAGCGACAGCTTCTATATGGTTGGGGCTCAGATTCCAGTGTTATAGAGACAGCTTCTATGTTGTCGGGGCTCAGATTCCAGTGTTATAGAGACAGCTTCTATGTTGTCGGGGCTCAGATTCCAGTGTTATAGATACAGCTTCTAGTGGTCTTGGCTCAGATTCCAGTGTTATAGAGACAGCTTCTAGTGGTCTTGGCTCAGATTCCAGTGTTATAGAGACAGCTTCTTGGCGGTCGGGACTCAGATTCCAGTGTTATAGAGACAGCTTCTAGTGGTCTTGGCTCAGATTCCAGTGTTATAGAGACAGCTTCTAGGTGGTCGGGACTCAGATTCCAGTGTTATAGAGACAGCTTCTAGTGGTCTTGGCTCAGATTCCAGTGTTATAGAGACAGCTTCTAGGTGGTCGGGGCTCAGATTCCAGTGTTATAGAGACAGCTTCTATGTTGTCGGGGCTCAGATTCCAGTGTTATAGAGACAGCTTCTAGTGGTCATGGCTCAGATTCCAGTGTTATAGAGACAGCTTCTAGGTGGTCTAGGCTCAGATTCCAGTGTTATAGAGACAGCTTCTATATGGTTGGGGCTCAGATTCCAGTGTTATAGAGACAGCTTCTATATGGTTGGGGCTCAGATTCCAGTGTTATAGAGACAGCTTCTAGGTGGTCGGGGCTCAGATTCCCAGTGTTATAGAGACAGCTTCTAGTGGTCTTGGCTCAGATTCCAGTGTTATAGAGATAGCTTCTAGTGGTCTTGGCTCAGATTCCAGTGTTATAGAGACAGCTTCTATTTGGTGGGGGATCAGATTCCAGTGTTATAGAGACAGCTTCTAGTGGTCTTGGCTCAGATTCCAGTGTTATAGAGACAGCTTCTAGGTGGTCGGGACTCAGATTCCAGTATTATATAGACAGCTTCTAGTGGTCTTGGCTCAGATTCCAGTGTTATAGAGACAGCTTCTAGGTGGTCGGGGCTCAGATTCCAGTGTTATAGAGACAGCTTCTAGTGGTCTTGGCTCAGATTCCAGTGTTATAGCGACAGCTTCTATATGGTTAGGGCTCAGATTCCAGTGTTATAGAGACAGCTTCTATGTTTTCGGGGCTCAGATTCCCAGTGTTATAGATACAGCTTCTAGTGGTCTTGGCTCAGATTCCAGTGTTATAGAGACAGCTTCTATGTTGTCGGGGCTCAGATTCCAGTGTTATAGATACAGCTTCTAGTGGTCTTGGCTCAGATTCCAGTGTTATAGAGACAGCTTCTAGTGGTCTTGGCTCAGATTCCAGTGTTATAGAGACAGCTTCTAGGTGGTCGGGACTCAGATTCCAGTGTTATAGAGACAACTTCTAGGTGGTCGGGGCTCAGATTCCAGTGTTATAGAGACAACTTCTAGGTGGTCGGGGCTCAGATTCCAGTGTTATAGAGACAGCTTCTTGCTGGTCGGGGCTCAGATTCCAGTGTTATAGAGACAGCTTCTAGTGGTCTTGGCTCAGATTCCAGTGTTATAGAGACAGCTTCTTGCTGGTCGGGGCTCAGATTCCAGTGTTATAGAGACAACTTCTAGGTGGTCGGGGCTCAGATTCCAGTGTTATAGAGACAGCTTCTATGTTGTCGGGGCTCAGATTCCAGTGTTATAGATACAGCTTCTAGTGGTCTTGGCTCAGATTCCAGTGTTATAGAGACAGCTTCTAGTGGTCTTGGCTCAGATTCCAGTGTTATAGAGACAGCTTCTAGGTGGTGGGGGCTCAGATTCCAGTGTTATAGAGACAGCTTCTTGCTGGTCGGGGCTCAGATTCCAGTGTTATAGAGACAACTTCTAGGTGGTCGGGGCTCAGATTCCAGTGTTATAGAGACAGCTTCTAGTGGTCTTGGCTGAGATTCCAGTGTTATAGAGACAGCTTCGATGTGGTCGGGGCTCAGATTCCAGTGTTATAGAGACAGCTTCTAGTGGTCTTGGCTCAGATTCCCAGTGTTATAGAGACAGCTTCTAGGTGGTCGTGGCTCAGATTCCCAGTGTTATAGAGACAGCTTCTAGTGGTCTTGGCTCAGATTCCCAGTGTTATAGAGACAGCTTCTAGTGGTCGAGGCTCAGATTCCCAGTGTTATAGAGACAGCTTCTAGTGGTCTTGGCTCAGATTCCCTGTGTTATTGAGACAGCTTCTAGTGGTCTTGGCTCAGATTCCCAGTGTTGTAGAGACAGCTTCTAGTGGTCTTGGCTCAGATTCCAGTGTTATAGAGACAGCTTCTAGTGGTCTTGGCTCAGATTCCAGTGTTATAGAGACAGCTTCTATTTGGTGGGGGATCAGATTCCAGTGTTATAGAGACAGCTTCTAGTGGTCTTGGCTCAGATTCCAGTGTTATAGAGACAGCTTCTAGGTGGTCGGGACTCAGATTCCAGTATTATATAGACAGCTTCTAGTGGTCTTGGCTCAGATTCCAGTGTTATAGAGACAGCTTCTAGGTGGTCGGGACTCAGATTCCAGTATTATATAGACAGCTTCTAGTGGTCTTGGCTCAGATTCCAGTGTTATAGAGACAGCTTCTAGGTGGTCGGGACTCAGATTCCAGTATTATATAGACAGCTTCTAGTGGTCTTGGCTCAGATTCCAGTGTTATAGCGACAGCTTCTATATGGTTAGGGCTCAGATTCCAGTGTTATAGAGACAGCTTCTATGTTGTCGGGGCTCAGATTCCAGTGTTATAGAGACAGCTTCTATGTTGTCGGGGCTCAGATTCCAGTGTTATAGATACAGCTTCTAGTGGTCTTGGCTCAGATTCCAGTGTTATAGAGACAGCTTCTAGTGGTCTTGGCTCAGATTCCAGTGTTATAGAGACAGCTTCTAGGTGGTCGGGACTCAGATTCCAGTGTTATAGAGACAGCTTCTAGTGGTCTTGGCTCAGATTCCAGTGTTATAGAGACAGTTTCTAGGTGGTCTTGGCTCAGATTCCAGTGTTATAGAGACAGCTTCTAGTGGTCTTGGCTCAGATTCCAGTGTTATAAAGACAGCTTCTAGGTGGTCGGGGCTCAGATTCCAGTGTTATAGAGACAGCTTCTATGTTGTCGGGGCTCAGATTCCAGTGCTATAGAGACAGCTTCTAGTGGTCTTGGCTCATATTCCAGTGTTATAGAGACAGCTTCTAGGTGGTCGGGGCTCAGATTCCAGTGTTATAGAGACAGCTTCTAGGTGGTCGGGGCTCAGATTCCAGTGTTATAGAGACAGCTTCTAGTGGTCGGGGCTCAGATTCCAGTGTTATAGAGACTGCTTCTAGGTGGTCGGGGCTCAGATTCCAGTGTTATAGAGACAGCTTCTAGGTGGTCGGGGCTCAGATTCCAGTGTTATAGAGACAGCTTCTAGTGGTCGGGGCTCAGATTCCAGTGTTATAGAGACAGCTTCTAGGTGGTCGGGCTCAGATTCCAGTGTTATAGAGACAGCTTCTAGTGGTCGGGGCTCAGATTCCAGTGTTATAGAGAAAGCTTCTAGGTGGTCGGGGCTCAGATTCCAGTGTTATAGAGACAGCTTCTAGTGGTCGGGGCTAAGATTCCAGTGTTATAGAGACAGCTTCTAGTGGTCGGGGCTCAGATTCCAGTGTTATAGAGACAGCTTCTAGGTGGTCGGGGCTCAGATTCCAGTGTTATAGAGACAGCTTCTAGTGGTCGGGGCTAAGATTCCAGTGTTATAGAGACAGCTTCTAGTGGTCGGGGCTCAGATTCCAGTGTTATAGAGACAGCTTCTAGTGGTCGGGGCTCAGATTCCAGTGTTATAGCGACAGCTTCTAGTGGTCGGGGCTCAGATTCCAGTGTTATAGAGACAGCTTCTAGGTGGTGGGGGCTCAGATTCCAGTGTTATAGAGACAGCTTCTAGGTGGTCGGAGCTCAGATTCCAGTGTTATAGAGACAGCTTCTAGGTGGTCGGGGCTAAGATTCCAGTGTTATAGAGACAGCTTCTAGTGGTCTTGGCTCAGATTCCAGTGTTATAGAGACAGCTTCTAGGTGGTCGGGGCTCAGATTCCAGTGTTATAGAGACAGCTTCTAGGTGGTCGGGGCTCAGATTCCAGTGTTATAGAGACAGCTTCTAGTGGTCGGGGCTCAGATTCCAGTGTTATAGAGACAGCTTCTAGGTGGTCGGGACTCAGATTCCAGTGTTATAGAGACAGCTTCTAGTGGTCGGGGCTCAGATTCCAGTGTTATAGAGACAGCTTCTAGGTGGTCGGGGCTCAGATTCCAGTGTTATAGAGACAGCTTCTAGTGGTCGGGGCTCAGATTCCAGTGTTATAGAGACAGCGTCTAGGTGGTCGGGGCTCAGATTCCAGTGTTATAGATACAGCTTCTAGTGGTCTTGGCTCAGATTCTAGTGTTATAGAGACAGCTTCTAGGTGGTCGGGGCTCAGATTCCAGTGTTATAGAGACAGCGTCTAGGTGGTCGGGGCTCAGATTCCAGTGTTATAGAGACAGCTTCTAGTGGTGGGGGCTCAGATTCCAGTGTTATAGATACAGCTTCTAGTGGTGGGGGCTCAGATTCCAGTGTTATAGATACAGCTTCTAGTGTTGGGGGCTCAGATTCCAGTGTTATAGAGACAGCTTCTAGTGGTGGGGGATCAGATTCCAGTGTTATAGAGACAGCTTCTAGTGGTGGGGGCTCAGATTCCAGTGTTATAGAGACAGCTTCTAGTGGTGGGGGATCAGATTCCAGTGTTATAGAGACAGCTTCTAGTGGTGGGGGATCAGATTCCAGTGTTATAGAGACAGCTTCTAGTGGTGGGGGATCAGATTCCAGTGTTATAGAGACAGCTTCTAGTGGTGGGGGATCAGATTCCAGTGTTATAGAGACAGCTTCTAGTGGTGGTGGTTCAGATTCCAGTGTTATAGAGACAGTTCCTGGTCATTGTTGGCAGCATGTACAAGGGGACGTTATTTGTCGAAGCTCGCTAACAGCGGGGCGTGGCGGTCAGATATCGAAGCTCGCTAACAGCGGGACGTGGCGGTCAGATATCGAAGGGCGCACTAGACAACAGGAAGTAATAAGTAGTAGAAGACACTGTAGGCAACAGGAAGAAATAAACAATACAAGGTGACACAACTGGCAACAGGGAGAACTAAATACAAAATGACACCACAGACAACATAAATAAATATAAAATGACACCATAGACAACAGAGATAAATAAACAATACAAAACGATACATTAGATAAAATAACGAAATAAGTAACAGGGAAAGGAGAAGGCAACAGATACATTTATGGTAGAGAACATACAAAGGGAGGCTAAAAACATGTTATAGCCTACAATAGACATCAGATAAAAGTAGATGTTAGAGAACATAATAGACATCAGATGAAAGTAGATGTTAGAGAACACAGTAGACATCAGATAAAAGTAGATGTTAGAGAACACAATAGACATCAGATAAAAGTAGATGTTAGAGAACACAGTAGACATCAGATAAAAGTAGATGTTAGAGAACACAGTAGACATCAGATAAAAGTAGATGTTAGAGAACGCAGAAGACATCAGATAAAAGTAGATGTTAGAGAACACAGAAGACATCAGATAAAAGTAGATATTTGAGAACACAGAAGACATCAGATAAAAGTAGATATTTGAGAACACAGAAGACATCAGATAAAAGTAGATATTTGAGAACACAAAGACATCAGATAAAAGTAGATATTTAAGAACACAGAAGACATCAGATAAAAGTAGATGTTAGAGAACACAGTAAACATCAGATAAAAGTAGATGTTAGAGAACACAACAGACATCAGATAAAAGTAGATGTTAGAGAACACAATAGACATCAGATAAAAGTAGATGTTAGAGAACACAGAAGACATCAGATACAAGTAGACGTTAGAGAACACAGAAGACATTAGATAAAAGTAGATATTTAAGAACACAGAAGACATCAGATAAAAGTAGATGTTAGAGAACACAGAAGACATCAGATAAAAGTAGATATTTAAGAGCACAGAATACATCAGATAAAAGTAGATATTTAAGAACACAGAAGACATCAGATAAAAGTAGATATTTGAAAACACAGAAGACATAAGATAAAAGTAGATATTTGAGAACACAGAAGACATCAGATAAAAGTAGATGTTAGAGAACACAGAAGACATCAGATAAAAGTGGACGTTAGAGAACACAGAAGACATCAGATAAAAGTAGATATTTAAGAACACAGAAGACATCAGATAAAAGTAGATATTTGAGAATACAGTAGACATCAGATAAAAGTAGATATTTGAGAACACAGAAGACATCAGATAAAAGTAGATATTTGAGAACACAGAAGACATCAGATAAAAGTAGATATTTGAGAACACAGAAGACAGCAGATAAAAGTAGATATTTGAGAACACAGTAGACATCAGATAAAAGTAGATGTTAGAGAACACAGAAGACATCAGATAAAAGTAGATGTTAGAGAACATAGTAGACATCAGATAAAAGTAGATGGTAGAGAACACAGTAGACATCAGATAAAAGTAGATGTTAGAGAACACAGTAGACATCAGATAAAAGTAGATGGTAGAGAACACAGTAGACATCAGATAAAAGTAGATGTTAGAGAACACAGTAGACAGCAGATAAAAGTAGATGTTAGAGAACACAGTAGACAGCAGATAAAAGTAGATGTTAGAGAACACAGTAGACATCAGATAAAAGTAGATGGTAGAGAACACAGTAGACATCAGATAAAAGTAGATATTTGAGAACACAGAAGACATCAGATAAAAGTAGATGGTAGAGAACACAGAAGACATCAGATAAAAGTAGATATTTGAGAACACAGAAGACATCAGATAAAAGTAGATATTTGAGAACACAGAAGACAGCAGATAAAAGTAGATATTTGAGAACACAGTAGACATCAGATAAAAGTAGATGTTAGAGAACACAGAAGACATCAGATAAAAGTAGATGTTAGAGAACATAGTAGACATCAGATAAAAGTAGATGTTAGAGAACACAGTAGACATCAGATAAAAGTAGATGTTAGAGAACACAGTAGACAGCAGATAAAAGTAGATGGTAGAGAACACAGTAGACATCAGATAAAAGTAGATGGTAGAGAACACAGTAGACAGCAGATAAAAGTAGATGTTAGAGAACACAGTAGACAGCAGATAAAAGTAGATGTTAGAGAACACAGTAGACATCAGATAAAAGTAGATGGTAGAGAACACAGTAGACATCAGATAAAAGTAGATGTTAGAGAACACAGTAGACAGCAGATAAAAGTAGATGTTAGAGAACATAGTAGACAGCAGATAAAAGTAGATGTTAGAGAACACAGTAGACATCAGATAAAAGTAGATGTTAGAGAACATAGTAGACAGCAGATAAAAGTAGATGTTAGAGAACACAGTAGACATCAGATAAAAGTAGATGGTAGAGAACACAGTAGACATCAGATAAAAGTAGATGTTAGAGAACACAGTAGACAGCAGATAAAAGTAGATGTTAGAGAACATAGTAGACAGCAGATAAAAGTAGATGTTAGAGAACACAGTAGACATCAGATAAAAGTAGATGTTAGAGAACATAGTAGACAGCAGATAAAAGTAGATGTTAGAGAACACAGTAGACATCAGATAAAAGTAGATGGTAGAGAACACAGTAGACATCAGATAAAAGTAGATGTTAGAGAACACAGTAGACAGCAGATAAAAGTAGATGTTAGAGAACATAGTAGACAGCAGATAAAAGTAGATGTTAGAGAACACAGTAGACATCAGATAAAAGTAGATGTTAGAGAACATAGTAGACAGCAGATAAAAGTAGATGTTAGAGAACACAGTAGACAGCAGATAAAAGTAGATGTTAGAGAACATAGTAGACAGCAGATAAAAGTAGATGTTAGAGAACATAGTAGACAGCAGATAAAAGTAGATGTTAGAGAACACAGTAGACAGCAGATAAAAGTAGATGTTAGAGAACACAGTAGACATCAGATAAAAGTAGATGTTAGAGAACATAGTAGACAGCAGATAAAAGTAGATGTTAGAGAACACAGTAGACATCAGATAAAAGTAGATGTTAGAGAACATAGTAGACAGCAGATAAAAGTAGATGTTAGAGAACATAGTAGACAGCAGATAAAAGTAGATGTTAGAGAACACAGTAGACATCAGATAAAAGTAGATGGTAGAGAACACAGTAGACATCAGATAAAAGTAGATGTTAGAGAACACAGTAGACAGCAGATAAAAGTAGATGGTAGAGAACACAGTAGACATCAGATAAAAGTAGATGTTAGAGAACATAGTAGACAGCAGATAAAAGTAGATGTTAGAGAACACAGTAGACATCAGATAAAAGTAGATGTTAGAGAACATAGTAGACAGCAGATAAAAGTAGATGTTAGAGAACACAGTAGACATCAGATAAAAGTAGATGGTAGAGAACACAGTAGACATCAGATAAAAGTAGATGTTAGAGAACACAGTAGACAGCAGATAAAAGTAGATGTTAGAGAACATAGTAGACAGCAGATAAAAGTAGATGTTAGAGAACACAGTAGACATCAGATAAAAGTAGATGTTAGAGAACATAGTAGACAGCAGATAAAAGTAGATGTTAGAGAACACAGTAGACAGCAGATAAAAGTAGATGTTAGAGAACATAGTAGACAGCAGATAAAAGTAGATGTTAGAGAACATAGTAGACAGCAGATAAAAGTAGATGTTAGAGAACACAGTAGACAGCAGATAAAAGTAGATGTTAGAGAACACAGTAGACATCAGATAAAAGTAGATGTTAGAGAACATAGTAGACAGCAGATAAAAGTAGATGTTAGAGAACACAGTAGACAGCAGATAAAAGTAGATGTTAGAGAACATAGTAGACAGCAGATAAAAGTAGATGTTAGAGAACACAGTAGACATCAGATAAAAGTAGATGTTAGAGAACATAGTAGACAGCAGATAAAAGTAGATGTTAGAGAACACAGTAGACATCAGATAAAAGTAGATGGTAGAGAACACAGTAGACATCAGATAAAAGTAGATGTTAGAGAACACAGTAGACAGCAGATAAAAGTAGATGTTAGAGAACATAGTAGACAGCAGATAAAAGTAGATGTTAGAGAACACAGTAGACATCAGATAAAAGTAGATGTTAGAGAACATAGTAGACAGCAGATAAAAGTAGATGTTAGAGAACACAGTAGACATCAGATAAAAGTAGATGGTAGAGAACACAGTAGACATCAGATAAAAGTAGATGTTAGAGAACACAGTAGACAGCAGATAAAAGTAGATGTTAGAGAACATAGTAGACAGCAGATAAAAGTAGATGTTAGAGAACACAGTAGACATCAGATAAAAGTAGATGTTAGAGAACATAGTAGACAGCAGATAAAAGTAGATGTTAGAGAACACAGTAGACAGCAGATAAAAGTAGATGTTAGAGAACATAGTAGACAGCAGATAAAAGTAGATGTTAGAGAACATAGTAGACAGCAGATAAAAGTAGATGTTAGAGAACACAGTAGACAGCAGATAAAAGTAGATGTTAGAGAACACAGTAGACAGCAGATAAAAGTAGATGTTAGAGAACATAGTAGACAGCAGATAAAAGTAGATGTTAGAGAACACAGTAGACATCAGATAAAAGTAGATGGTAGAGAACACAGTAGACATCAGATAAAAGTAGATGTTAGAGAACATAGTAGACAGCAGATAAAAGTAGATGTTAGAGAACACAGTAGACATCAGATAAAAGTAGATGGTAGAGAACACAGTAGACATCAGATAAAAGTAGATGTTAGAGAACACAGTAGACAGCAGATAAAAGTAGATGGTAGAGAACACAGTAGACATCAGATAAAAGTAGATGTTAGAGAACATAGTAGACAGCAGATAAAAGTAGATGTTAGAGAACACAGTAGACATCAGATAAAAGTAGATGTTAGAGAACATAGTAGACAGCAGATAAAAGTAGATGTTAGAGAACACAGTAGACATCAGATAAAAGTAGATGGTAGAGAACACAGTAGACATCAGATAAAAGTAGATGTTAGAGAACACAGTAGACAGCAGATAAAAGTAGATGTTAGAGAACATAGTAGACAGCAGATAAAAGTAGATGTTAGAGAACACAGTAGACATCAGATAAAAGTAGATGTTAGAGAACATAGTAGACAGCAGATAAAAGTAGATGTTAGAGAACACAGTAGACAGCAGATAAAAGTAGATGTTAGAGAACATAGTAGACAGCAGATAAAAGTAGATGTTAGAGAACATAGTAGACAGCAGATAAAAGTAGATGTTAGAGAACACAGTAGACAGCAGATAAAAGTAGATGTTAGAGAACACAGTAGACAGCAGATAAAAGTAGATGTTAGAGAACATAGTAGACAGCAGATAAAAGTAGATGTTAGAGAACACAGTAGACATCAGATAAAAGTAGATGTTAGAGAACATAGTAGACAGCAGATAAAAGTAGATGTTAGAGAACACAGTAGACATCAGATAAAAGTAGATGTTAGAGAACACAGTAGACAGCAGATAAAAGTAGATGTTAGAGAACACAGTAGACATCAGATAAAAGTAGATGTTAGAGAACACAGTAGACATCAGATAAAAGTAGATGTTAGAGAACATAGTAGACATCAGATAAAAGTAGATGTTAGAGAACACAGTAGACATCAGATAAAAGTAGATGTTAGAGAACACAGTAGACATCAGATAAAAGTAGATGTTAGAGAACACAGTAGACATCAGATAAAAGTAGATGTTAGAGAACACAGTAGACATCAGATAAAAGTAGATGTTAGAGAACACAGTAGACATCAGATAAAAGTAGATGTTAGAGAACACAGTAGACATCAGATAAAAGTAGATGTTAGAGAACACAGTAGACATCAGATAAAAGTAGATGTTAGAGAACATAGTAGACATCAGGTAAAAATAGATGTTAGAGAACATAGTAGACATCAGAAAGAAGTAGATGTTAAAGAACATAGTAGACATCAGATAAAAGTAGATGGTAGAGAACACAGTAGACATCAGAAAGAAGTAGATGGTAGAGAACACAGTAGGCATCAGATAAAAGTAGATTTTGTAATTTTCCCTAGGTATTTACATTTATCCACATTGTTAAGCATTTCCCCTTCTATTGTTATCTCACATTTTGGTGTCACTTCTTTCTTTGATATAACTATTGTTTCTGTTTTCTTGATATTCGACGAAAGTCCTTTCTTTACAGAATGTCCAACTATTGTTGCAGAGGTTTAGTACTTTCCGTCATCAAGACTGTGTCATCTGTATAATGTAAATTGCTTTTATTATAACCTCAAATTAGTATTCCTCGCTTCTCTTTGATCTGTCTCACTATTATTTCGCTATAGAGGGAGAAGAGATCCGGTGACTAAACACATCCCCGTCGTACTACTAGCTTTATTTGTTCATAATTGCCCTCTTTATTTTCAATTTTAATTGTTGCTACTTTTTTTCCGGCAATTATTTTGATTAATTCGGACATCTTTTTTATCAATTTTATTTCTTCCAACATGTTAATCAGTTAATCATGGTTTACTTTATGAATCGCCTTGGTATAATCTATAAAGCACAATTATATGTCTTGTGTGTCTCTATTGATCTTTCTTTTAGTGTTCTTTATGTCCTTATTTCATTGTTTGTACCTTTTCCACCCACAAATTCTTACTGTTCTACACCAGTTTCCATTTGTATTTTCTTTATTGTTCTCCTCATTACAATTCTGAGCTCAGTGATAAGGTTAATGAGGTTAATTGTACGAGCAGCCCGGCATTCAATTGCTCCTGGTTTTAAACAATTACAGCTTTTACAAAACTCCCATCTTGTTATGCATCCAAACACTGGCTACTTAATTTAGTAGGGATTCCAAGAATGCCACACGTTTACTGTAGAAAGCACTGCTTAATGCAGTAGATATCCAAAGAAAGCCACACGTTTACCGTAGAAAGCGCTACTTAATGCAATAGGTATCCAAAGAAAGCCACACGTTTACCGTAGAAAGCGCTACTTAATGCAATAGGTATCCAAAGAAAGCCACACGTTTACCGTAGAAAGCGCTACTTAATGCAATAGGTATGACAAGAAAGTCACACGTTTACCGTAGAAAGCGCTACTTAACGCAGTAGGAATGACAAGAAAGTCACACATTTACCGTAGAAAGCGCTACTTAATGCAGTAGGTATGACAAGAAAGCCACACGTTTACCGTAGACGATACAGTAGCAGTGAGTCGGCACATAATCGGATTCTCTAAATTTCCAACACATCTCATCCGTGCTGGCCAGTAACGATAACACTTTGGGGTCTCCGTGGCCATGTGGTCAACTCGCCTGCCTTGTGTTACGTGGTACTCCGTGGCCATGTGATCAACTCGCCTACCTTGTGTTACGTGGGGTCTCCTTTGCCATGTGGTCAACTCGCCTGCCTTGTGTTACGAATAGTATGGGTTCCATTCAGGATTCTATCATTCAGTTCACGATTGCATTATCTCGTAGACTCCCGGGGGTCGTCGCTGGAGCTACGGAATTCGAGCTTTGTGTGACGACTTCGGCAGACTGCTTTGCGGAAAGAGACCAAGAAATATGGTATGAAACTCGACGCAGTGAAATCGAAACTGTTAACTTTAAACCCCTCCACATCTGGATACTTTGATGGCGTTCTTGGTTCCGTCTGAGCTTTCTGAAGCCTGGTTTAAACACAGCTATTGTGTGACAATGTCAGCTCCTTGTTGGGGGTGGGGGGCATATCCATTTTACAGGACATCGCTGTCAACACCAGCATTTTACTGCTGTTGTTGATATCTTGGCAAGGTTATATTCAATAGTTACAATTGCTTTCTGGACGACCGGCAGCCAGCCCAATTCGTTAAAACCAGCGCAAAGCGGTCTGCTGCCAAATCGCGCACAGCTGTGTTTCCATCGCTGGTAAGCGGGATTACGAGCCGCGTCCATAATTCCTTAACGGAGATCGGCGAACATAGGACATAACAGACGATAATTGTGTGTTTGGTTGACAATGAGAATTAGAACGACACACCAGAGGAAATAACAGACGATAAATGTGTGTGTGTGTGAGATTGGCAATAAGAATTATCACGACATACCACAGGAAATAACAGATGATAACTGTGTGTGTGGTTGCGATGAGTTCTATTGTTTAGCACAGGTAGAGCTAGTCAGTTAAGGCGAGATCTGCCTGGGTTTGAATGATGTCTAGTTGGGGATCACCTGCCAGAGTTAATCAGGTCTGTGTCATTCAGGGAAACATTACGAAACATACTGACCACATGGAGCCTGTAGTCAACGGGACCGCCAGCCACACCGACAGCCACGCTGACTCCGAGGAGAAGATTGTTGATTTCATCAGCGACAACACCAGAACTCACCTGGATGTGGTCTTCTACGTCGTGGTTCAAGGCTCCATCTCCATTCTCGGCTCTTCGGCCAATATCTTGAACATTGTCGTCTTTGTCAAACAGGTTTGTTAGTTTGATGCTTTCAGTAATTTTTCAGTAGTGAGATTCTCACACCCAGAGGTACACAGAGAGGTGTCAGTGATAGTAATCTACCCAGGGTACACAGAGACACACCAGTCGTGGTAATATACCCAAATCAAATCAAAATCAAATCAACTTTATTAGGGTCACAAATTGGGCGCGCAGGCCCGTCTTACATTCGGCCCTTCCAATCACTCGTCTTTCGTTCATATACATTTACATAGGAAGAAAAATAAACATTGTGAAATGAATGTTGTAAACATAAACAAGGCTAATTACCATGTTATGAAGCCCATCTCCCACCTATCCATACATCACCCCACCCACACAACACCCCCACCTACCCACACACACGCGCACCAAGGGACACATACACACCCCCACCTACCGACACACACGCACACCAAGGGACACATACATACCCCACCAACCGACCCATCCCCCTCCCGCACATCCCCCACCCACACACACTGCCCTCACCTGATCCCCCAACCAAAACACACTCGCCACCCACAAACATTCCCCCACCAACCCACACATCCCACGCCCATCCACATCCTACCCCACACATCCTCTCCCCACCCACACCTCAAACCACCCATCCCCCAGCCACATCTCCATCGACAACATATTCCCCACCCACACACACAATCCCCCACCAACCCACACATCGCACATCCACTCACACATCCCCAAACCATACACACACATCCCCACCAACTGACATGTCCCTACCCCCCCCCCCCCCCCACGCACACACACACATCTCCCTAACCACCCATACATCCCCAACCAATCCACTCACACACACCCCACCACCCACACATACAACTTCCACCCACCCACACATGCCTTAACCTAATCCCCCACAACACAATCCCCCACCCGCACATCACACACACCCCCTACCACGCACTATTCCCAACCCACGCACCACACACACACATATCCCTCACCAACACATCCCCACTTACACACCACACATATATCCCCCACCCAGATACCACACACTATTCTCACCCACACCCACACAGATACCCTTACCCATCCACCCCACATACCCCCACTCACACACCACAAAAATCCCCCACCCACACACCACAAAAATCCCCCACCCACACACACATACCTCACCCACACAATATCACCAACCAACACACCACACACCTCTCCCCACCCACACACGCATTCCCTACCCGTCCACCAACACACACTCACTCACGCATACATCCTCCACTACGCACCCACACACCCCCACCCACCCACTCCCAACCAAACATCTTTCGATCACAATACTCCTACCCCCACACACATCCACCACCCACTCACACATCCCACCCCGACACATACAACTCCCTCACCCACCTACACATCCCTAAGCCACTCACACACCCCCACCCACACATTCCCCATCCACATACACACATCTCCCACCCACACTCCCCCACATACTTCCCCCAAACAGATATAGAGTTACGTCAGTCGTGGACTTCTACCCAGGGGTACACAGACACACGTCAATCGTGGGCTTCTACCCACGGATACGCAGAGTTACGTCAATTCTGGACATCTACCCACGGGTATATAGAGTACGTCAGACGTGGTCTCCTACCCTGGGGTACACAGAGACACGTCAGTCGTGGTCTTCTACCCTAGGGTACACAGAGTTACGTCATTCGTGGTCTGCATTTACATCTCTCATGTATAATCTAAACTTATGTTCATTACTGTAGTTTGAGTGAGAGAGTGAGTGAGTGTGAATGAGTGAGAGTGAATGAGTGAGCGTGAGAGTGAATGAGTGAGCGTGAGAGTGAATGAGTGAGCGTGAGAGTGAATGAGTGAGCGTGAGAGTGAATGAGTGAGCGGGAGAGTGAATGATTGAGCGTGAGAGTGAATGAGTGAGTGGGAGAGTGAATGATTGAGCGTGAGAGTGAATGAGTGAGCGGGAGAGTGAATGATTGAGCATGAGAGTGAATGATTGAGCGTGAGAGTGAATGAGTGAGCGGGACAGTGAATACGTGAGCGTGAGAGTGAATGAGTGAGCGGGAGAGTGAATGATTGAACGGGAGAGTGAATGATTGAACGGGAGAGTGAATGAGTGAGCGGGAGAGTGAATGAGTGAGCGGGAGAGTGAATGAGTGAGCGGGAGAGACAGAATGAGTGAGCGTGAGAGTGAATGAGTGAGCGGGAGAGTGAATGAGTGAGCGGGAGAGTGAATGAGTGAGCGTGAGAGTGAATGAGTGAGCGTGAAGGTGAATGAGTGAGCAGGAGAGTGAATGAGTGAGCTGGAGAGTGAATGAGTGAGAGTGTCTGTGTGTGGGAGTGAATGAGTGAGAGTGAATGAGTGAGCATGAGAGTGAATGAGTGAGCGGGAGAGTGAATGAGTGAGCGGAAGTGTGAATGAGTGAGCGGGAGAGTGAATGAGTGAGAGTGAATGAGTGAGCGGGAGAGTGAATTAGTGAGCGGGAGAGTGAATGAGTGAGAGTGAATGAGTGAGCGTGAGAGTGATTGAGTGAGAGTGAGTGAGCGTGAGAAAGAATGAGTGAGCGTGAGAGTGAATGAGTGAGCGTGAGAGTGAATCAGTGAGCGTGAGAGTGAATCAGTGAGCGGGAGAGTGAATGATTGAGCATGAGAGTGAATGATTGAGCGTGAGAGTGAATGAGTGAGCGGGACAGTGAATGCGTGAGCGTGAGAGTGAATGAGTGAGCGGGAGAGTGAATGATTGAACGGGAGAGTGAATGATTGAACGGGAGAGTGAATGAGTGAGCGGGAGAGTGAATGAGTGAGCGGGAGAGTGAATGAGTGAGCGGGAGAGACAGAATGAGTGAGCGTGAGAGTGAATGAGTGAGCGGGAGAGTGAATGAGTGAGCGGGAGAGTGAATGAGTGAGCGGGAGAGTGAATGAGTGAACGGGAGAGTGGATGAGTGAGCGGGAGAGTGAATGAGTGAGAGTGTGTGTGAGTGAATGAGTGAGAGTGAATGAGAGAGAGTGTGTGTGTGGTGTGTGTGTGGGACGCGCTGGCATCACTACTTTTACGTCACATACTTTTTATGTACACATTTTTCTCCATGTTTAGCCTTGTTTATGTTTACAACATTCATTTCACAATGTTTATTTTTCTTCCTATGTAAATGTATAATGCTCTTGATGAACGAAAGACGAGTGATTGGAAGGGCCGAATGTAAGACGGGCCTGCGCGCCCAATTTGTGACCCTAATAAAGTTGATTTGATTTTGATTTCTCTACCTTGGTGTGTAGAGATACCTTCTACGCTGGTGTGGGGAGATACCTTCTACCCTGCTGTGGGGAGATATCTTCTACCCTGCTGTGGGGAGATACCTTCTACCCTGATGTGGGGAGATACTTTGTACGCTGATGTAAGGAGATACCTTCTACCCTGATGTAGGGAGATACCTTCTACCCTGGTGTTGCGAGATACCTTCTACCCTGGTGTGGGGAGATACCTTCTACCCTGATGTGGGGAGATAAAATCTACCATGATGTGTGGAGATACCTTCTACCTTTGTATGTGGAGATACTTTCTACCCTGATGTGTGGAGATACCTTTTACCTTGGTGTGGGGAGATACCTTCTACTCTGGTGTGGGATGATACCTTCTACCTTGGTGTGGGGTGATACCATCTACCCTGATGTGGGAAGATACCTTCTAACCTGGTGTGGGACGATACCTTCTACCCTGGTGTGGGGAGATACCTTCTACCCTGGTGTGAGCAGATACCTTCTACCCTGATTGGGGGAGATACCTTCTACTCTGATGTGGGGAGATACCTTCTACCCTGGTGTGGGGAGATACCTTCTACCCTGATGTGGGAAGATTCCTTCTACCCTGGTGTGGGACGATACCTTCTACAATGGTGTGGGGTGATACCTTATATCCTGGTGTGGGGAGATAACATCTACCCTGGTGTAGCGTGAAACCTTCTACCCTGGTGTGGGGAGATACCTTCTACCCTTGTGTGGGAAAATACCTTCTACCCTTGTGTGGGGAGATACCTTGTACCCTGGTATGGAGAGATACTTTCTCTCCTTGTATGGGGTGATACCTTCTACCCTGGTGTGGGGAGATACCTTCTACCCTTGTGTGGGGAGATACCTTCTACCCTGGTGTGGGGAGATACCTTCTACTCTGGTATGGAGAGATACTTTCTATCCTTGTATGGGGTGATACCTTCTACCCTGGTGTGGGGAGATACCTTCTACCCTTGTGTGGGGAGATACCTTCTACCCTGGTGTGGGGAGATACCTTCTACACTGGTGTGGGGAGATACCTTCTACCCTGGTGTGGGGAGATACCTTCTACCCTGGTGTGGGGAGATACCATCTATCCTGGTGTGTGGATATACAACGTTGACCGACTCTACCTCTTGGTATTTCTGGATGACGCCGTGGTGGCCTAGTGGCTAGAGACTGGACCGCCGACCAGTGGTCAAGGGGTTGATGTGGCTTCCAGGCGGATGTTTCACATGGAACCGATCTCCTCGTGTGATCCAGACTACCAGGGTCACCGGGGTCAGGAAGTGGAAGCGGGCGGTGTTATATTGACGTCACCGCCGGAGTGCCCACAGGCGGACCATTTCTGTCATTCTTGAGTCTGTTATCATAGACTTTCTCTCTCTCTCTCTCTCTCTCTCTCTCTCTCTCTCATTCTCTCTCTCCCTCTTGCTCTCTTTCTCTAGCTCTCTCCATAATCGTACCACATTACTACTACTACTACTACTACTACTACTACTACTACTACTACTACTACTACTACTACTACTACTACTACTACTACTACTACTACTACTACTACTACTACTACTACTACTACTAATGCTACTACTTCCATGTGACAGGGATTTAAGGACACGGTCAACTGCAGTCTGCTGGCATTGACACTGTCTGACCTCGGATCTCTAGTGTCCTTGACCTGGATGAGCATATGTTATCTCCCAGACTTCCGCTTCTCGGGCATCGAGTTTGAATCCTTGGACATCCAGTACTTGACCGCGTGTAAGTGATTCAGCCAACATACTAGAACGTTTCATGAATCAAAACTGTAGTTACTACTATATTGTCACCCCTCATTCATTCATTAGTTCGTTCATTGATTGATTGATTGATTGATTGATTGATTGATTGATTCATTCATTCATTTATTCATTATGTTAGTCAGTTGAGGACTGTTGTAGTAGTCCTGTCATCTCCCCTCCACTGTCTCCTATTCTGAGCAACTATCTTCTTCTCGATATCAGTTTGGGTACAATATCATTGCATGTTTGTATGATATAGTTCTTCAGCAGTCTTTAATAACAGACTTTTACTTCACCAGTGTAACCAAGGGAAGATAATATTCCTTCTGTTTCAGACCTCAATTCCTTATATTACGACCAAGTGAAGACACATTTTACCCTGTAATGGATCTCTATTTCTCATATTATGATCAATGGAAGACACATTTTCCCTGTAATGGATCTCTATTTCTCATATTATGATCAAGGGAAGACACATTTTCCCTGTAATGGATCTCTGTTTCTCATGTTATGATCAAGGGAAGACACATTTCTCCCTGTAATGGATCTCTATTTCTCATATTATGATCAAGGGAAGACACATTTCTCCCTGTAATGGATCTCTATTTCTCATATTATGATCAAGGGAAGACATATTTCTCCCTGTAATGGATCTCTATTTCTCATATTATGATCAAGGGAAGACACATTTCTCCCTGTAATGGATCTCTATTTCTCATATTATGATCAAGGGAAGACACATTTCTCCGTGTAATGGATCTCTATTTCTCATATTATGATCAAGGGAAGACACATTTCTTCCTGTAATGAATCTCTATTTCTCATATCGTGACCAAACGGAAGACAACGTTCATTTAGCAATGGACCTCTGTTTCTCATATTATGACCAAAGGACCTTGATATTGTTTTTATGTTGTAATTTATGATAGCCATGATTACGACAGTTCTAGGGACGTTGCCTGCGTGTGTCCAGGAGTCCACACAGTGACATTGTGGCTTGTGGCTTGCTGGCTACAGAGTGAGGATACTTATATTTCCAGATCCCCCATACACAATGTTCAAGTTTCACGAGTGGGGTCTGAACTCCAGACATGTAGGCCAGCGAGCTGGTTGCATCTGGACACAAGATACCCCGACCACACCATGAGAGCATTGTTTCTGGGATTGTACGATTTCCGAGAAAGGCCAACAGACAACATGGAGGACTTAATAGTGCTGGCATAACTTTTGGGTCGACCCAGTCTGATCAAATGTGTACCCAACAGTTTGCTGGCAGGCGAGGCGACCCCAGTGATGCTGAACACAACAAACAAGCAGTGAAATGTGGTCAAGACAAGGCTTATAACCTAGTGTGGTATGCCACTGCGGCAGGCAATCAAGATCTAATTGCAATCTACCCGTTTGTTGTGTACAAATGTGAGATAATGTGTTCATATGGAAGCACGAACACACAAGCAGAAACGTATACAAAATTCCAAGTTAATTTGTTGACAACAAGAATTGTCGGAAAAAGAATGAGCTGCATCGTCCAAGAACATACCCGAATGTGTTTTATCTTCTAAATAACCCTTGTTTCCCTACTACAGACGCCTCGGAGGTTGCTACCATGACATGTCTGCTACAAGAAGTTTGTTCCCTACTCACAGTTTGTGGTCTGCTCACAGTTTGTTCCCTACTCACAGTTTGTGGTCTGCTCACAGTTAGTGTACTAACATTTAGTGTATTAGAAGTGAATGATTATATACCTGTACTTATCATTCTTCAAATTATCCCAATATATTATTTGTAATTGTCCTCAGGCTGGCCACACGGAACTTTTGTCCGCATCACAAGCTGCATCACAGCTTATATCGCATTGGAACGATGCCTGTGTATAGCCCTTCCCCTCAAAGTGAAATCAATCATCACACCTACACGAACATTGGTCATCATGGTGTCCATTTTCCTGCTACAGTTCATTGTTGTGTCATTGGTGTTCTACTCGGTTCGCTTGGGCGCGGTTTATTACCCTCGTAGAAACACCACACTAGTGGGAATTGTGTACATCGACAACGGCCCCTACATTGAAAACATGGCCTTCTCTATTGACGTTGGTATCCAGATATTTTCCTTCGTGGTGGTTGCTGTCTGCACGGTGATTTTAATTCAAAGTCTGGTCAAGAACAGAAAATGGCGGCAAACGGCGTCCTTATCTGCGCAGTCTGATTCTGCAGATAATAAAGTTGTGCGTGAGAATCGCGTTGTTGTCATGGTGACTGCTATTTCTGGTATATTCATCGCGTGCAACACCCCAAGTGTCATCAACTTGATAGTGATGCTGTGTTTCCCCGAGTACAGCATCGTGGGTTCGTTATCCAACACTTTCATCTTAATGTGGTCCCTCTTTCTCAACTTGGAAGCTATTAATAGCTCACTGAATATTTTTATCTACTACAACATGAGTTCTAAATTTAGACTGGTACTTTCCACGATGACGTCGATCAGGAACAGCGCGGCCGTGACATGTAAGTGACCAACCAAGGCAGCGACAGAAGATGGCATTAAGCGTTAACTGATGTGTTCAGAGCCCCAGAGGGTGGAAACATTTTACACATATGTATAAAAACATTCCTGTTTTCAGCAGGTGCCGCATTTGTGCCACATTTGTACCACACATTTGTGCCACATTCGTGCTACGGAGTCTCCGTGGCGAAGTGGTCAAGCAGTTTGACTCGGGCTCCGAAGGTTGTGGGTTCGATTCCGGAAACCACAACTACAAATACAGACAAATATAAGTGAATGCATGCATTCTTCCGCGTCTTGTTTGTTACCCAGTAGTTGATGTGCTCACCCAATGATGCATCCTCGCAAAGAAAAACATAAATACAATGTGCACGAATAGAGTACTTCAGCAAATGTGCTCTGTCTCACGTTGTGTGGGTGTAGATTTAGGCGATAGATTGCTGACAGTAACAATACAGGACCATGTTACAGTAACAGTACAGAGCCATGCTACAGTACAGGACCATGTTAGAGTAACAGTACAGTACAGGGCCATGTTACAGTACAGGGTATAATGTACAGGACCATGTTAGAGTAACAGTAGTACAGGCCCATGTTACAGTAATAGTACAGGGCCATGTTACAGTAACAGTACAGGGCCATGTTACAGTAACAGTACAGTACAGGGCATGTTACAGTAACAGTACAGGGCCATATTACAGTAACAGTACAGGGCCATATTACAGTAACAGTACAGGGCATATTACAGTAACAGTACAGGGCCATGTTACAGTAACAGTACAGGGCCATGTTACAGTAACAGTACAGGACCATATTACAGTAACAGTACAGGACCATATTACAGTAACAGTACAGGGCCATGTTACAGTAACAGTACAGGGCCATGTTACAGTAACAGTACAGGGCATGTTACAGTAACAGTACAAGACCATATTACAGTAACAGTACAGGGCCATGTTACAGTAAAAGTACAGGGCCATGTAACAGTAACAGTACACTACAGGGCCATATTACAGTAACAGTACAGGGCCATGTTACAGTAACAGTACAGGGTCATGTTACAGTAACAGTACAGGGCCATATTGCAATAACAGTACAGGGCCATATTGCAATAACAGTACAGGACCATGTTACAGTAACAGTACATTACAGGACCATGTTACAGTAACAGTACAGGGCAATGTTACAGTGACAGTACAGGACCATATTACAGTAACAGTACAGGACCATGTTACAATAACAGTAGAGGACCATGTTACAGTAACAGTACAAGACCATGTTACAATAACAGTACAGGACCATGTTACAGTAACAGTACAGGACCATGTTACAGTTACAGTACAGGACCATGTTACAGTAGCAGTACATTACATTGTTACAGTAACAGTACATTACAGGACCATATTACAGTAACAGTACATTACAGGACATACCTTTTTACACACCTACAGGCGCAGATGGCATATGGTGCCAAACCTTTATTTGTATAGAATAATGGCCACAACCAGGTGGGTGATGTGGATAGACCAATGTCCACCAGGTGGGTGATGTGGATAGATCAATGTCCACCAGGTGGGTGATGTGGATAGATCAATGTCCACCAGGTTGGTGATGTGGATAGATCAATGTCCACCAGGTGGGTGATGTGGATAGATCAATGTCCACCAGGTGAGTGATGTGGATAGATCAATGTCCACCAGGTGGGTGATGTGGATAGATCAATGTCCACCAGGTGGGTGATGTGGATAGATCAATTTCCACCAAGTGGGTGATGTGGATAGATCAATGGCTACCAGGTGGGTGATGTGGTCAGTCCCGCCGCTTTTAATTCTGAAGACATTTCCTCGTAGCCATTTCAGGTAAGGTCGCCCTGGGTGTCGAGGTCAAGTGATCCTCATTGATGGGGAATGTACCAAGGACCGCAGTACCGGCAGGTGAATGTCCAGCCACCATGTGATACACCATGTAATTCACCACAGATATAAACAATATTAGAGTTAGACAAGCGAACAACTGAAGTCTGTAGCCATAGATATAAACAACAGCAGAGTTAGACAAGAGAACAGCCGAAGTCTATAAGCATACAGGACCCAACACACCAACTGTAAATGACGACTACGCTGCACCCACTTCTAGGATGCAAATCAATAGCTATGAATTTATTTGTCACATGTATTGATGCTGGTCTGCGATTAGTCACCATCTTGCTGCCTACAGAAAGATAAAATCGAAATACTTAATTCTGCTGGAGGTTACAGATGCCAAGAGAAGCAGTAATTCGGCACATAACTGGCGTGGGTAATCTGCCCTTGTTTTGTCTCATCAACTTTCGATTTCCGCTTCCAGTTTCCAAAATCTCAAGGGGAGATTAACTCTGTACAGCAAAAGGAGAAGTGAACATGGAATCATGTGATGGACTGTTCTCAACACTGATTGTTTCCCTTAATTCTGCCGAACTGAGAGCGTTCGGAACTGAGTCATTAGCTGATCACATTATAGAAATCACATTTCCTGATGGATTTTAAATGAAGCAGCACATTCTGATGTCACGTTGTGCGACGGAATCAGTCTATGTTTTCCATGAAGCATCAGATTCTGATGTCACGTTGTGCGACGGAATCAGTCTATGTTTTCCATGAAGCAGCACATTCTGATGTCACGTTGTGAGAAGGAATCAGTCTGTGTTTTTCATGAAGAGCACATTCTGATGTCACGGTGTGAGACGGAATCAGTCTATGGGTTCCATGAAGCAGCACATTCTGATATCACGTTGTGAGACGGAATCAGTCTATGTTTTCCATGAAGCAGCACATTATGATGTCACGTTTTGAATCGGAATCAGTCTGTGTTTTCCATAAAGCAGCACATTTTGATGTCACGCTGTGAGACGGAATCAGTCTATTTTTTCATGAATCAGCATGTTCTGGTGTCACGTTGTGAGACTGAATCAGCCTGTGTTTTCCATGAAGCAGCACATTCTCATGTCACACTGTGAGAGGGAATCAGCAAAGAGAGACAAAGACTAACTTTAAACTAGCCCCTGGCAGCAATAAAGAAAGAAAGAGTTTAAAAAATTGCCGAACATGCTCCTGGAGACCTCAATGTGGAGATATTTCCATTAGAAATCTCGGGAGGAAATTGGGAGCTAGATAAACTCTATCCAGAAAATCCCCATCGATATAAATCTAACCATTACAGGGGTCAGAAAAACAGTCACTATATTATGTTAACCATGCCCAGCAGGAGAACTGCGTGTCATGTGAAGGCATGGACGATCATTGGTCCAACAAATGCCCAGCAAAACACACAAACAAAGCGGTTGTGGCACTAGAAGATCTAATAAATTTTGGAAAGACAACGACTAGCACTACGAACAAATCATAAAAAGGAAAAACCCGGAAAAAAGATGAACAACAGCCAAAACAACAAGAACAGCAACAAATAAATATACCAACAGACAACCAAGAAGGCAACATTCTGGAAACACAAACAGAAGAACAGTTTACAATCTGTTATTAACTCCAAAAAGAGAAAAAGAGAATAACGAAGGTCAAGTCCAAACACAACCAAGCAATGCTAAGGAAGAGAAAGAAGAAGAAAACTCACCGACGAAATCAACGCCAAAAAGGAAGGAAACTCAAACAGAAAATATTGACGAAACCATCAACAACAACACCTTAGATGATAACATCGAAACATGATTGATATCTTCGGACACTACTGACGCTGACATTGAGGCCGAAGAAGAGGTGTAACAACTACAATAATATCAAGTCTGCATCAAGACAACAGACAGAATAACAACTATCTCAGGGAGACATCCTCGTTTATCTCTGATTAATTATTACTGTTAGTCAACAGTAAGTATTTGCTTGTTTTCATTATTTTATGATGACCCCATCCATCCATCATGTGCCATGCTGATAAGCGTGGGCGGTCATGTTCTGCCATCTCACTCGATCACCAGAATCGTGGATCAGCTCCGTGTTCCTGTCTCGACCGTGCCACGTGGCCAAGCCATCCAGGTATTTACTTCTAGGTCTTCCCCTTGGTCTCTTCCGTTCGATCTTGCCAGTTGTCACCAAGTTCTCCAAATCACTTCTTCTCATAACATGCCCAAAATATTTTGACTGTCTACGTCTAATAACTCTAATCAGTTTACGTTCTTCATTTGTTTCTTGAAGGACTTGCTCATTGGTTTTTCTGTCCGTCCATGGTATTCTTTGCATTTTCCTCAGAAACCACATTTCCACATCCATCAGATGTTTTTCAGCGTGACTGCTCATTATGATGACTAATGATATTATTATTAGTCTGAACATTTCAAGTTTATGCACAAAACAAAAACACATCGTCACACTCATACACAAATACAAACCCGACTTCATTCTCCTACAAGAAACAAACATATGCGAATACCCACATACAAAGCAAATCAGTACACAACTAGGGCTCAGACACTCATGATTCAGACTGTCGACACATCATACAGGTTCTGGAACCGCCATACTGCAGACTTCAGACAAATGGGAAATTACTGACACACACACACGGACGACAAAAGCGACATTACCATCAAACACGTTAGAAACAACACACACACACACATACGCTTTAGTCAAGATACATGCCCCAGCAAATTACAGTTACCAACCACAATTCTTCGAACACTTAGAAAACCTATTAGCACAGACATACAGAGGGAGGAATGTTGTTTTAGCAGGTGATTTCAATTGGTGCTTAGCTTCTGCTGACACAATAAGCGGGGAAGTGAAAACGCAGTTAAGAAGAGCTGGCCGTGACGACATGAATCACCTTAATACACTGCATACATAATCGACACACATGACCTAATAGACGCATTCAAGCAGAAAGACTCCAACAGTCTAGATACAACGCACAGAAACCATGTACAGATCAGATCTCAGAACAGGTAATCTAGGTTAGATAGAATATACGAATCCACAACACACCACATAACACAGACTAAACACCTACACGAAACTCTCCAGTACACAGATCACAAAGCAATACTAGCACACATCACTATAAATAACACAACCACACAACCATTCAAACGATCACCACACTGGAAATTTAACAACACATTATTCCACAACACAGAATATGTACAATATATGACAGACCTGATACTTAAGAACACTGATAGTATATCAACTGACAACAATAGACACTACTTGGACTTACTGAAAAACACAATACGGAGCAGGATCCAATAACTAGCATCCATCATACACAAGCATAGACTGCAACAAGAACAGATCATACAAACATCAATATATTTAACAGTTGCGTTGAGTTGAGTTGAGTCAAGAACCGACATCAATGCACTCAGGACATTCCCATACGTGCTATATTTAACAAAGCAAACTAACAGAAACTCACCATACTTGCATGCATTAGAAATGCAACTGGAACAACACCAACAGCACAGATAACTGGGTGTACTAATTAGAACAAAACCCAACACCATCACACAAGAGACACCCAGCAAACAATACATGGCAATAGAACTAAACATACATCGTAGCAAACAAATAAACACAATAATACACATGCAAGGAATCACACAAACAGAAACAACACTACATAACAAAGGCATTCCAGCAATACTATACACACTTATTCACAGCAGAGACAGTAAAAACACAAATACAAGATAGCTTCTTACAATATACAAAGAAGATATCAGACACAGACAAAGACATACTGAACACAGATCTGGGACTATAAGACATAACACATGCACTCAGTAAAATTAACAAAGACAACACACAAGGACCAGACGAATTAACAGTAGAATTCTGTCAACAATGTTTTTTCATATCATAGGTAACCTCATATAAAAGTCTATCAAGAAGCCTTTGACAAACAAGAACTCCCTGATATAATATTTATTCACAAAGCACAGACAGACAAGACATAACTGAAAAATTAGAGAATAATTTCACTGCTTAACACAGATTACAAACTTCTGGCCAAATCACTGGCATGTAGCATCAAACAATATCTGCCAACAGTAATACACCCAAACCGAGCAATGTGGTATAAAACACCGGAATATACACAACCAAACACATCTAATTAGAGACTCACTGACTGCTAGCTTCAGACTGACAAGAACTCTAAGGCAAGGATGTCAACTGTCATCACTTTTGTATATTCTAACACTTGAGCTATTATTAGAACAGATCAGACGAGATACCAGCATTAAAGGCTAATTCATACAGGGAATAGGAGAGCAGAAGGACATTGTTTATGAAGACGATACTGCATTCTTCCCTACAAGCAACTCATCCATCAGAAACATACTGCATGCCTTTTCCTACTCTGGGGAAGGCAATGGAGCCAAAATTAATATACAGAAAATCACATATTATGGGCCTGGGAAAGTGGAAACAAAAATATGATTTCTGTCCAGACGTAACACACACAAACAATATTAAACTGTATGGGATCACATTTCCATGTGACCACAGAAAAATACACACAGAAACATGGCTAAAACAGACACAGCAGATCACAGACATGCTACATAGGTATAAATACAAAACAGCAACAATATTTGGTAGAAGCACAATATGATTTATTTGGTTGTTTCGGGATTTGAGATTTAATTATTGAGCACAACCCACCACTGACAACGCTGATCTTATTGTGGTATGAACCTGAAGGCCCATCCATGTCAATGTGGAACATTCATTTGGCACCTTTCCGTCTTGACAGACGATAGTTTGGTACATTGTGCTTCAAAAAGGCTTAATAACTGTCATATGGCAATAACTACGATCCATGGCGGTGGCGAGTGTGGCTGGTAAGGCCAATTCTTGCTGCAAATGTTTACCCACAGTAGGTGCATGTGAAAACATGGTCATTTCCACCATTTTGCACCATCTTACGTCTCTCACGCTCTGTGTGTGCTTTATCTGCAATCATTTTCTCCTTTGTCTTTATTCCATTTCTGATAGTTGCCCTCCATGCAACACGTTCAGCGGCGACGTGCTCCCATTGTGCATTATCAATGCCTGTATCAATCATGTCCCGCTTACACACATCTTTGCATCGTAGTATAGGCCGACCCTGAGATCTCCTACCCGTCTGTAATTCACCAAAAAAGATGTCCTTTGGTATTCTACCATCATCCATCCTCCTAACGTGTCATATCCATCTAAGTCTACGAAGACTGAGCATGGAATACACCGTCACACAACCTGATCTTTCCAATACTTCAGTATTTGTGATTTTGTCTTGCCACTTAATACCAAGTATTCTTCGCAGACACCGCATATGAAAGCTGTTTAAACGTTTCTCTTAGCCTGAGTAAGTTGTCCAGGTTTCACTGCCATAAAGAAGAGTACTAAGGACACAGGCTTGGTAGACGAGGACTTTTGATTTGGCAGTAAGCTTCCTGTTCTCCCAGACTCTTTTTGCTAACATGTTCATTGTTGTTGCTGCCTTGCCAATCCTGATGTTGATTTCCTGATCAAGGGATAATTTGCTATTTACCTCGGATCCAAGATATGTAAAATGGTCTACTATCTCCAGTTCGGCGTCGTCAATAAAGATTGATGGTACACCATGTGCACCTTGTGACATAATCTGTGTCTTCTTTTTGTTAATTGTTAAACCAAATTTAGAACAAGCATTGGAGAATGCAGATAGTATATGTTGTAATTCTTCCTCAGAGTGGGTCGTAATCGCAGCATCATCCGCAAAAAGCAACTCTCTGATTAGTACCCTCCTAATTTTGGTCTTGGCCTTCAATCTCTGAGCATTATAGAGGCCACCATCTGAGCGTGAGTGAATGTATATACCGTCATCCTGATCACGAAAGGCATATTTCAGTAGAAGTGAAAAGTATATCACAAAGAGGGTGGGGACTAGTACACAACCTTGCTTAACTCCACTCTTGATTTCAAACTCTTCTGAAGTTGAGCCATCAAACTTGATTATACCCTTCATGCCTGTGTGGAACGATTCCACAATGGACAGAAGAGTTGCTGGACAGCCAATCTTCTTTAGTGCTTTGAACAGACCCTCACGACTGACCAAACCGAATGCCTTTGTGAGGTCGATGAAGGCAATAAACAGTGGCTGATTTTGTTCCCGACATTTTTCTTGCATCTGTCGCAATGAGAATATCATATCAATGGTTGACCGGTTCTGACGGAAGCCGCACTGTGATTCGGGGTAGACTTGATCTCCCAGGACTTGAAGTCTGCGCAGGACAATTCTGGCAAATACTTTCCCAACAATACACAGAAGTGAGATACCCCTATAGTTGTTGCAGTCGCTCCGATCTCCCGTGTTCTTGTACAGCGTTATGATGTTTGAATCTTTGAAATCCTGTGGGACTTGTCCTTCTCGCCAGCATAGCTCTATTAGCTGGTGGATCTGTAGAGCGAGGGTGTCCTTGCCCACTCTGATCACCTCTATTGGAATCCCATCCTTACCCTGGAGCCTTGCCAGATGCAAGCTCATTTATAGCACACTTAACTTCTGTTATAGTGGGAAGTGTGTCCAGGTGGTCAAGAGTTGGCAGGGCCTCTATGGCGTTGAGGGCATCAGCCGCCTAGTTTGGTCTCATGTATGGTGTATGTGGAACATACACCATACCAATAATAATATACTTAATGACATTGTTAAATCCACAAAACAGACAATCACAGACATAAAGAAAAAAAATCAGGCGATTTATCTTTAGCAAGACAATACACAGCATACAGCTCAAATCACTCATACAGGACAAGAAACAAGGAGGAATAGCACTTCTGGAAATACAAACAAAAATACAAGCACTTAGAATCAGCCACATAGGCAATATTATCTGATATCCAGAGCACCATAGATTAGCATTATATTATACAGCAAACAGAAGATAAGACATCTCACAAAATTAAACAATGCAATAGTAGATTATCAGGGCATACTGCCAACATTCTATCATGCTTGTGTACAGGCAATACAATTATATAAACATTTAATATAGGAAGCAACACGGGAAATATACAAACAATTTGTTAGTAACAAACACCATCACTTAAACTGAGAATCTAAAAAGGACAGAAACAATTCATGTCAGACTACACATCCACGTTTCCAACTTAGATAAGAAACACATCACACCTAAAACAAGAGAAATAACTTACAGGCTGCTTTTTTAATATGACACCTGTAATACCCAAAAAGAACATGCAGATCCAGACAAATATAAAAATGCCAACTATGCAGGAACAGCACACAAGAGACAGAAGAACAATATTCTACACATGTCAAACAGTCACAGATGCAGTGGAAACTCTCAAACAACTAATTCAATCTCACACAGGCAAACAAACAGAGATGTACAAGGTAATCTTTCTGAACACTTTTCCTAAAACACACACACACGCACAAAACTACTTCAAACACTAGCAGAATACAGAAACTTAGTTTGGACTTGCAGAATCAAGGCCATGTTCAGTTCCCTTACATACAACAGAAACTTGTTTTTACTAATGCTCAAATACAAACTATCTTATCTATTTCCTGATTGAAATGTGTAAAATGTCATTTTCTCTTGCAAATAGGATTATAGTTTGAGTCTGTTATCCACTTTTTGATTAATTATTAGAATGATAGTTATAATAGCCAAAATTTGACTTTATTCTGAAAAAAAACAAAAAACATTTACAATAACCATTACAGGTGCAATGAATCAGCACATTTTCATTCTTTGTCACCGGGAATTGGGAAATATTACCACAGCCAGGGAGGAAAGTTCATTAGGCTACCCAGCACAAAGGCAAGCTGTAATTCGTAGGTCAAAGGTCCTTGTCAGCCAGGTAGTAAACTTGACCAAGGCAACAGTTCCGTTAACATCCATCCCAACCCAGCCCATCTAGAATAAACTCAAGGTGCTGGCAATAAAGTTACTACCAAATACATCTAAATTCACAATCATTGTATGTTGTGGGGTTGTTATACCTCCCTCCCGCCCTCTTTCTTCCTTTCTCTCTCTCTCTCTTCTCTCTCTCTCTCTCACACATTCTATCCCTCTCATTCTCTATCAGTATCGCTTTCTCTCGTTTAACCTCTCTCTTTCTCTCTCCCCCCCCCCCACCAAACCTCTCTCTATCGCGCGCGCGCCGCAAACGCCACATATACATGTGTTTAAATTTACTTTTTAAAATGTGACGAGTTTGTGAAGTTCCATGTATTATATATTTAGTTATATTTTTATCTTCTTTGTATAAAACAAAGTGTGCATGAGAAAAAGTGGAACGGAAGAATATGCAAGGAATGCGTGTGTACATGCACTATACCATAAATGTTATATTGTCAGAAATGTATATGTATTACATGTGTCACTTAACACTAACAAGCGGAATCGCTCTGTGATATATACGATCAAAAGAAACGCACATTACACCTTATAAACACACTATGATTTGTATGAAATAAACGTTTAAAAACAATTTTATAATTGTAAAATTTAAATGTAAACTATTTATTTTGTAACGAAGACACAAACAATAGATTGCACGATTTATTGCCTGGCATATTTCGCTGCATCTCGTCAGGTACATACTGCAGAAATCACACAACTTGCGTGAATTAACTAAATAAATCCTTCAAGTTGAAATATACACATATTCGCACAGTAATGTCAATTATCTACCACGGTAATTTTAAGCTGACTAACATGTCTTTCTGTTTGCACAATTCTGGCTTGCCTTGATTGATCATAATTGCTTCTGCAAACTTTAACAAGCGAGTATTTTGTGTGTTAAACAACACGTGAAAGGCAGTATCTCTGTCCACCACATGGCCATTTTCGACAATGTGCCTACCAATTGAAGACGCCGGGAGCTTCCGGTGTGTCAGCTCCACGAGGCTAGCATTTCCTGTGTGTTGTATCTTGTTGACCCATTGAGGTATGTGTTCTGACACCCGTTTGTTATATATAAATATACAGAACAATTCTCAATTTTGTATTTCTAATGCACACTATTTCAGGTAGTATCACCACAATTGGTACGTAAAACAAAGTGAGTATTTTCTAGTCATCAAAATGATTATATGAGACATACAGATGGAGCATACGACCAAATTTACCTCATCGAAATCACAAAGCATTGATTGGTAAAGCATAGTCATGAAAAGAGATCGCGAGAGTAAACGGATCAGTCACTTTCGAATATGAAGCATACTAACATTCCATGGGGAAAGATAAGACAAGATGAATGTTCATAAGATAGGCACACCTCTTCACCCAGAGTCGAGATGACTTGATTTGGAACGAGTAGTTGACAACAGCACCAGCGAAAGTAAAAGTACAGGAGACAGATATCCACTGAAGGGACGGTCAGTAGTGGACAATGTACAGGAGCCAGCGCAGAGAGTGGAAGAACTGCCTGCCTGGCTACTGACGGCCGGTATTGTGTACATCGTGAAAGACAACTGTATATTGAGCTGCCGCTGTGCGTTCTGTCCACTCTGTTGAGAGCATCGGTAAGCAATAGTGTATGTACGAGCCAAGTGAGGAGAATCGTCACAGTGAAGGTACTTGCCATATTATATCGTCTAGACTACAGTGAAGGTACTTGCCATATTATATCGTCTAGACTACAGTGAAGGTACTTGCCATATTATATCGTCTAGACTACAGTGAAGGTACTTGCCATATTATATCGTCTAGACTACAGTGAAGGTACTTGCCATATTATATCGTCTAGACTACAGTCTTTCACAGTTTACAACGCCCGATTAGGGACTTTGGCAGTTTACAATGTCCCTATAGTTAGTTTCTAGGATTGTTTATTATGACTCCGGTATAGATAGGGACTTTGCCAGTTTAGAATGTCCCTGTAGTTAGATTCTCGACGGTTTGCTGTAACTCCGATACAGATAAGGATTTTGCCAGTTTAGAATGTCCCTGTAGTTAGATTCTTGTCTGTTTGCTGTAACTCCGATATAGGTAGGGACTTTACCAGTTTAGAACGTCCCTGTAGTTAGATTCTTGTCTGTTTGCTGTAACTCCGATATAGGTAGGGACTTTACCAGTTTAGAATGATTCTGTAGTTAGATTCTTGTCTGTTTGCTGTAACTCCGATATAGGTAGGGACTTTACCAGTTTAGAATGGCCCTGTGGTTAGATCTTGTCGTCTGCTGCGATTCTTCTATATATTTTTTTAATGTTTGCTCGCTTTGAATTCAAGCGTAGTCCACAAACACTACTTCTAGTAGACGTTTTGATTAAACGAGCTCAAGATAACCTTAAAAACCTTACCGAAACAGAGCTGAATAAACTCGCCAGAACAGTCGGCGGTGTTTTGTCACTTTATGTCTTCGCCATGTATGTGAGCTTTGTCACTTTATGAGAATGTCTTCGCCATGTTTGTGAGTTTTGAAACTGTATGAGTATGTCTTCACCATGTTTGTTGCGTTTGGCAGACACATTTGGCAATAAAGCTAACTACGAAATAACACCTTGGTGGTGACAAAACACCGTTTTCACATCCAGGACTAACAGATTTCTTAATGACATACATGATAATTCAGATACCTGAACTCAAGTGAGACCCTGTATCCAGGTTTGTAACAAATTATCCTGCTCATAAACAAATCAACGACGCACCAAATCATCATGCATAGCATTTACCACAACCGGAAAATAGTCAGTTACTGGAAATAATTGTCACTAATGGCTTACCGTACTTACCGTTAGAACTTCGACTTGGTACAAATTATTGCAAGGCTAGAGAAAGATTCAACAGGTATCATACGTTTTCTGGGGCGTTTTTATGAGGTGGGGTTCTCGGTGTAGTTGGAGGTTTAGGAAGAGAGGGAGAAAAGCTGTCCCGTTTTCTCCGTGTGAGATAATCTCAAGATGTTTTCAAGACAAGTTCAAATTGCAGACACTGATGAGAAAAAGTTGTAAATAAATTTAATTCCTCAATAAAGAAATACAAACATAAATAACACTCACAAAGTATGTAGTCACGCAAATATATCTCTGCGTTAGATGTCAAAGGAAACCGTATAATTTGTGAACACATTCTGCCCGGTATTCCAAGTTGCCTGAACAATAATTGATCAGCATATTAGACATAATAATAAAGTATCAATGCTAATCGTGGTCTTAGCAAGGAAGAAGTAGCCGACGTGTGGGCATCTGAACAGGTTAAATGTTGACAGAGATATCCGAAATAAGAATTATTACATGGACATAACATGTTGTTGTCACTGTAATCGTTCTCTAAGTTTCAGTAATTAACCGAAAAATTACGCCCCTGGTAACTAACTACACAGCACGGATCATTACTGGTGGTGCAGGCTTTCGCTGGAGATCTTCCGGTAGTTGAACTTGTCAGGGTGTAAATGCCCGGGTGTAAATGCCCGGGTGTAAATGCCCGGGTGTAAATGCCCGGGTGTACATGTCGCTAGTCAGTGCCATCTGAGTGACGTGGGCAGGTGTGGTATTTAAATGTCACCGACCGTCAACTAAAATTGTTACCTTACCGGTGTCCGGAAGTGTATGTAGACTGGTAGACAGGCACACCAACCTGTCGCTTCCCGAATCTGTAAATTTAGGAGATAAGAACACGATCTTACTGGTTCCTAAACCTGTTTGTAAATCTTAGAGATAGGCACACAATCTTTCTGGTTCCTGAACCTGTTTGTAAATCTTAGAGATAGGCACACACACGATCTTACTGGTTCCTGAACTTGTTTGTAAATCTAGGAGATAGGCACACGATCTTACTGGTTCCTGAACCTGGTTGTAAATCTAGGAGATAGGCACACGATCTTACTGGTTCCTGAACTTGTTTGTAAATCTTGGAGATAGTCACATTATCTTACTGGTTCCTAAACCTGTTTGTATATCTTGGAGATAGTCACATTATCTTACTGGTTCCTGAACCTGTTTTTAAATCTGGGAGATAGGCACACGATCTTATCGGTTCCCCAACCTGTTTGTAAATCTAAGAGATAGGCACACGATCTTACTGGTTCCTGATCCTGTTTTTAAATCTGGGAGATTCGTATCGGTTCCCCAACCTGTTTGTAAATCTAAGAGATAGGCACACGATCTTACTGGTTCCTGATCCTGTTTTTAAATCTGGGAGATAGGCACACGATCTTATCGGTTCCCCAACCTGTTTATAAATCTAAGAGATAGGCACACGATCTTACTGGTTCCTGTACCTGTTTTTTAAATCTGGTAGATAGGCACAAGTACTGCTCCTTAAATCTCTTTGTAAATCTAGGATATAGGCACACGATCGTACCAGTTCCTGAATCTGTATGTAAATCTGGGAAACACGCAAGCCTATGAGTTGCTGAGCCTCGTTGAACCTATCAGTTTCCGAACCCCTTAGTTGCAATAGGAGGCAGGCTGGACAACACATCAGTTGCCGATTCTATCTGTATGTCTGCGAGACAGGCAGACACACATGTTAATCCTTCAACCTGTGTGTAGAGTTGGGTGGCAAGGACAACTCAGCAATTGGCCCTGCTGTATCAGTAACTGTTGAACAAGACATGTTTTAGAGTTCCCCAACAGGACGCGGCAAGGATTGCAAGTTTGTAGGACTATTTGTCAGTTTTACGGTTTGAGAGGCTTCTACCAGGATGGACAAACAAGGGAGCTCGGGTACAAGCCCAGGCTACTTGAATGTCCAGCCTGAGGTGGGTGTTCTAGCCGACTTGATCAGTGACCACACGAGGGGCTACCTGGACATCGTGTTCTACGTGGTACTGCAGGGGGTGGTGACCTTGTGTGGGTGTGTGTTCAACGTGATGAACATCGTCGTGTTTGTCAAACAGGTAATAGCCGCTTTTGGGTGGGTTGTGTCTGCTGTCTTGTTGCTCCACTCAAACCTTCGGTTCTGTGTGTGGGTTGTGTCTGCTGTCTTGTTGCTCCGCTTCAACCTTCGGTTCTGTGTGGATTGTGTCTGTTGTCTTATTGCTCCCTCCACCTCTCCCCCTCTCTCTCTCTCTCTCTCTCTCTCTCTCTCTCTCTCTCTCTCTCTCTCTCTTAACTGTGTGCGGTCTTGGATCTGATGGTGTACAGTCGGATAAACACACTGCACCCATAAGTCATACAAGCAATCTACTAACTCTCGATTCAGCCGGTAGACGTACAGGCAACACAGAGGCACATGGAACACCCAGTGACGAACTGTGGCTTTTACCATGTCAACTCAGACAACATGGCTGCGGGTTGCTCTGTTAGGGGAGGTCTCATGGCTGCTGGCAGGATGGCATTGGAACAATTTAGAAATAGGGAACCTACTAAGTGACATCACATGGAACAGTTTAGAATTAGGGGACCTACAAAGTCGCTAGGAAAAGGTTAGAATTGTTATGTCTACCTGTAACAGTTTAGAATTGTTGCCTCTACATGTAACAGTTTAGAATGGTTGCCTCTACATGTAACAGTTTAGAATTGTTGCCTCTACATGAAACAGTTTAGAATGGTTGCCTCTACATGTAACAGTTTAGAATTGTTGCCTCTACATATAACAGTTTAGAATGGTTGCCTCTATATGTAACAGTTTAGAATGGTTGCCTCTACATAAAACAGTTTAGAATGGTTGCCTCTACATGTAACAGTTTAGAATTGTTGCCTCTACATGAAACATTTTAGAATGGCTGCCTCTACATGTAACAGTTTAGAATTGTTGCCTCTACATGTAACAGTTTAGAATTGTTGCCTCTACATGTAACAGTTTAGAATTGTTCCCTCTACATAAAACAGTTTAGAATGGTTGCCTCTATATGTAACAGTTTAGAATGGTTGCCTCTACATAAAACAGTTTAGAATGGTTGCCTCTACGTGTAACAGTTTAGAATGGTTGCCTCTACATGTAACAGTTTAGAATTGTTGCCTCTATATGTAACAGTTTAGCATTGTTGCCTCTACGTGTAACAATTTAGAATGGTTGCCTCTACATGTAACAGTTTAGAATTGTTGCCTCTACATGTAACAGTTTAGAATTGTTGCCTCTACATGTAACAGTTTAGATTCGATGCCTCTACGTGTAACAGTTTAGCATGGTTGCCTCTATATGTAACAGTTTAGAATTGTTGCCTCTACATGTAACAAGTTAGAATGGTTGCCTCTACATGTAACAGTTTAGAATTGTTGCCTCTACATGTAACAGTTTAGAATTGTTGCCTCTACATTCAACAGTTTACATACGATGCCTCTACATGTAACAGTTTAGAATTGTTGCCTCTACGTGTAACAGTTTAGAATGGTTGCCTCTACATGTAACAGTTTAGAATTGTTGCCTCTACATATAACAGTTTAGAATGGTTGCCTCTATATGTAACAGTTTAGAATGGTTGCCTCTTCATAAAACAGTTTAGAATGGTTGCCTCTACGTGTAACAGTTTAGAATGGTTGCCTCTACATGTAACAGTTTAGAATTGTTGCCTCTACATGTAACAGATTAGCATTGTTGCCTCTACGTGTAACAATTTAGAATGGTTACTTTGTCATGTTACAGTGTAGAATTATTGCTGCTACATGTGACCTGTGTGGTTTGTACCTCTCCCTGTAATAGTTTACCACTGCTAATACTTCTACTATTACACTACTACTACTACTACTACTACTACTACTACTACTACTACTACTACTACTACTACTACTACTACTACTACTACTACTACTACTACTACTACTACTACTACTACTACTACTACTACTACTACTACAACAACAACAACAACTACTACTACTACTACTACTACTACTACTACTACTACTACTACTACTACTACTACTACTACTACTACTACTACTACTACTACTACTACTACTACTACTACTACTACTACTACTACTACTACTACTACTACTACTACTACTACTACTACTACTATCACCACTACTACTACTACTACTACTACTACAACTACTACTACTACTACTACCACCACCACTAGTACTACTACTACTACTACTACTACTACTACTACTACTACTACTACTACTACTACTACTACTACTACTACTACTACTACTACTACTACTACTACTGTCATGGAACGGCTGAGAATTCACCTAGCAATACTCCCACAAGTCCAATTCCCCTTTTTCAGTAAGTCTAGATCTAGTCGAAGGGATACAACCGAGGTATTAATGTACCCCACGCAAGGGCGATTGGTGGCCCTTGACTTCTCGACTGTTCGGGTGACGAAAGCTCAACCCAACCAGATCCGCTAACGCATGCGCAAGAACCTTCTCAGAACAAAGAGAGGCTCAGTTGAGATTCGGCCTTGCGAGCCAGACGGTTTGTTGGGACGACTGTGTTAATTCGTAAATGGGAAAGAGGAAGCCAGTGTCTTGCTGTTTATCAAAGAAAACTGACAGAACGTCCAGTGTTGGGACGGGAGCTCCTCAATTCTGAATGCACAGTTTGTCGTAAGGTACGTGAAACATATTTAGATAAATAATGTGTGTCGCTACCGCGTTGAACCGAAGCTGTTCGACCACATGTCCCGCCCGGCGCACAAAGGTCAGTCAGGGGTGAACCTGTGGGCTTGTGTTTTAACTTAACACTGCAGGCTAGTTGAACACGATGGATTGTAGGCCTGTTTTTGCATTACAATTGTACAAGTCAGTGAATGCGTGTTATTGCCGCTACAAGTAGTTATAGACATTTAGGACAGGCCCAATAGTGTTAGTAGTCCGAGTTCACTCCTGGGCGGCCTTAGAACTCTAACGTAGTCGACACAAACGGAAGTTGGCGAAGGCGTTGTAGAACATAGGTCGAGTGAGGTATCAGGGAACTCGGCCCAACTAGACGAAACCCATGCGAAGGTCGCCGGACGTGTCGAAGGTCATTCGAAGGACATTGCGGGTGTCTTAAGTTCGAATTCTTTGGTGTGGCGACCACTGGCTTGGCTGGACTTTCTGCTTACTCTTTATGTTATTGGTTGCCGTAACGGAACACCATCTTGATAGGCAGTTGGTTCCCGAGAGGTTGACACTGGAGAAACTGGGGAATGCGACAGAGCTGGTCACAGCCAGCTGAACACCGTTCCAAATGCTCTGACCTTAACTAGGGGAGGAGGGAACGGGATGTGGACTTCCGCTACAGGGGGATTTCCCTGTATAATCTATTACATTCCTGGATCAGAGCTAGAGCTCCGGGAAACCTGGTGTATAGTAGGTAATCATAAAATCGAACCAGGGAGAGGGGGCTACCTCAGAGGGAGGGGAATTCGGTGGTCACCGGCTCTCCTTCAGGGCCATTCTGTCTCTAGGTACCTTTAACCTACTAACCTGGTATATTGTGTCCTTAGAAGTCTTTTTAGGACAGAAGGATTTCGCCGACACCATGACCAGATACACAGCCCTACCTTGGGCGGGTTCGAGATGGAGGACGGTTCAGCCAGCACTTGTTAGGACCCAGACCCAGTTCAGTTTTGGCAGTGGATCCTGGTCTGTGAGGCTGCCGGCCGGGTCATGGCGACACCGGCCTATACTGAGTACACATAGGTAACGTGTACCTCTGGGGGTAAGTCTGTGTCACGATATTCACACATGGTGTTATCTTTGGCAGGTTCTACTTTCTGAGAGACTTACGTGACGGGACCAGAGGAAGATGACTTGGTGAAGGCTGCTAAATGGCTGGCTTACCTATGTGACGTGAAGTGAGGCTTCTACACCACACCACGTGCCGGGAAGTCACTACGCCACAGTCCAGTCCCGTCTCAACCGCTAAATGATCTTCAGTCAGTCCACCAAGTATTATGATGGCTACACACTGGCGAGTATCGTGTCCTCTTGTCTGTGAACAGTTTTGACATTGTGACCCACTAGCCCAACGGGTAGAGAAGAACTACATTACCCTTTATTTCAGGATGGCCTGGTGTTCCGGGAACAGTCTACCATGTAGGAATAGGAACATTTGTGACATTCCTTACCGGGTCACGCGCTACCAGTACTGACTTTGAGTGACAGAGTCAACTTGAACTGTGCCAACTTTCTGTGCTTATAGGCCCAGTTATACCCATCCTGATCCCATTAGAGACCACCATCTGTTGCCAGAACTTTGACATTGTTAAATGTGTGTTAAATGTTATGGTGGCTTCTTAGGACCGTTGTCTAGCACAGGCCTTACCAGTGAAGCTTGAAGGACAGGCCTTCAGAACTTCTACAGGGATGTTAGTCCGGAGTCATCACGTACCACCGCAACTTGGAGTCACCACATTGACGTGCTAGTCATTCCAGTTGAGACTACACCTCGGCAGAGACATTCCACGCTACGTGTGCAGATGAGTGACCTCTTTAACCTTATGGTATCGTACCCAGTGTACAGTGATGAGTGAGACGGCCTGAGGACTAATCCAGACTAGCCATTTCTTCTATCGCCTGGCGGTGGCCAGGATTCTCTCATGAACATTCCCCTTGTTGATAATCCTCTTGTACATTATATCATCTAGTCATTATGTGTAGACACCAGAGTCGTGTCATCTGTTCTGGATGAGAGGTGAAAAAGGTATTGTCCAGCGGTTGATAGTGAGAGAGACAGGAATCCAAGGGCTGGTGGGGTCTGTAGACTGAGATTTATTGTATTCCCAGAGTGCATCTATCCCGTTATTAAGATGTAATAGTATGCTTCCCTCACCCCAGGAAATACTACGACATTATTTGGGGGCTCGTCCGGGATATTGATGAGACAGCTCTGGTGATTATGGTTAGGACCTTTCATTCCTAGTATCTCTATTCAGGTCTACATAGGTCTTTGGTCCGGTTTCTTCTCTGGACAAAGACAGATTGACGTGTGGTGTGTTGGGACGTCATATATATTAGATTGGTGTATTGCATATCTATATATTGCGTTATTTACTTACCACTCACACTACTAACATATACTCTCTAAGTATGGCATCCCCCAAATTAAATATGGATGAAGTGCGGGCAACCGGCGAAGGAATGGGCTTCACCGGCACTGCACTAACAGAGTATATCCAAGGGGTTGAGAGAGACTTCCGTCAGGAAGTGAGAGAGAGAAGACAGCAAGAAGCGGAGGATCGAAGGATGGCCTTTGAGTTGAAGAAGTTCGAAGTCGAACAAGCCGCTAAAAAGTTCGAAGCCGAACAAGAGGCTCAGAAGCGAGAGCATGAGTACCGCATGCGGGAACTCGAGCTCAGGGCACAATCAAGTAGAGAGACTGAGGGAGCAGTAGGAGGGTCTTCACTCCCTGGTTCACCTACCTTAGGTCGACATGGTTATCATGCCATGAAGTTTCCTCTACCGGTTTTTGAGGAAGATAAGGAAAAGATCGACCAGTTCTTACAAAAGTTCGAGGCTATGTCTGTCGCCATGGGTCTCGATCGAGACAAGTGGTGTCTGAAACTGTCCCAGGGTTGCGCGGAACCGCATACGAGGTCTACTCGCGTTTACCGGCGGGACACGAGAATAATTATGCCGAACTGAAGGCAGCGCTGTTGAAACGGTTCGAGATGACGTCGCATACTTACCGCAAGAAGTTTCGAGAAGCGAAACGAGAGCCGGGTGAGTTATTTGCTGCGTACGCCGAGCGTCTTAGATCCTACCTCCATAAATGGATGGACTTAGCTCAGTTCGCACACGATTACGACAGTCTCGAAGAACTGATGATCGTCGACCAGATGCGGAAGCATATGTCGAAACCGCTCAAAGAGTTCTTGGGAGAACAAGGGGCGGAAAGATTAGAGGTAGTAGCCAAAATGGCAGAACGATTCGTCGAGGTGCATGGTGAAGGTGGGGAAACCCATCCCTCCATGGGTAAAAGTCAGGACAAGACTGACAAAAAGAAACTGAAGAACTCTCATGCCAAGAAGGTAGAACCTTATGAAAAATCCTCTGACCAGAGTCCAGAGAAGTCGAAGGATCGGAGCAAGAGCCCACATAACTCTCCACCGAAACGGAAATGGAGTGAGAAGTGGTGTTGGATTTGCCAGTCCCCCTCGCACAATACAAGGGACTGCAGATCGAAGGCTAAGAGCTCACACTTTGCGGCCTGCCTAGTGGCTCCAAAGGCTGTTGCCACCGAAAAGGTCGAGGTCGGCGAAGAGACTCTGGATCAAGAGAGGCCACCTGTGGTCGAACTGATAGAAGTCAACGGCCAGCAGGTTGAGTGTCTCTATGACACTGGCCTAGACGGGGAAGCCGTCATTGCCGCCAGTCTAGTGAGACCAGACCAACTCACTGGGGAAAGCATCGAGATACAGCCGGCTATGAAGAGTGCGGTAGCCATGACGCTACCAATCGCTAACGTAGAGATTAGGTCGAGATACGTCACGGGCATCATCCCCGCCGCGGTATTACTCGATCCCCTATATCCCGTGATTCTGGGGAGTAAATATGTATTTCTAGGGGTGCCGAAGAAGCCAATCCACCTAGGCGACATACATACCTGCGCCCACACGGGGAAAGACGAGGCAAACACAACCAGCTCGAAAACCCAGCTAGGGGGTTTGCGCACGGCCCAGAGCGAAGACGCGACACTACGTCCGTGCTACAAGAAGCTGCAGAAAAGTGCTGACCCACCGCAACGGGACCAGTACTATCTGAAGAATCGGCTGCTCTACCGGAGAGCCGGAAGGGGAGATGAACTGCATGGGCAGTTGGTGGTCCCGCAGGACTACCGTCTCCCAATTCTTCAGAGGGGACACACCATATCGGGTAGTAACCTATCCGGGAATGGACATATGGGTGTCAGAGCGACGCTGCAGCGAATTTCCGGTCATTATTACTGGCCACGAATGACTGGCGATGTACGCCGGTTAGTAAAGTCATGCCCAGAGTGCCAGAAGGCTACACCCACAGATCGGACTAAGACTAGATTAGGTCTTAAGGTGGGAGATAGAGTATTATTGTGGGGTCCAAGTAGGACCAATATGCTCGAGGTAGGATGGCAAGGACCTTATCCCGTGGTCAGGGTAGTGTCCAAAACCAACTACGAGATCCGGATCGGGGGAATTTTGAGAATTTTCCATGCAAATCTCCTGCGGAAAAACGAGGAGAGGTCCGGTGACAAATCTCTGCACCTGTCGGCGATGTCAGTCACTAGTACCCCAGTTCGGAAGGGGTGGGTAACGTCGGATGCGGCGCGAGATACCCTGGACTCCGACCGACGATCGACGGACTGGCCCCGCTATCGAAAGAGATGGCCAGGGAAACCCGAGTCCACGGGGTTCTGTGAAGACTATACCGTCCATCGCGGACGATACCGCAAATCCCGAGACATGTGTGTAGGGAGACATAGCGGTAGTGACGACACTGGTACCGCCGGGAAGTACGATCCGTCGGTATTGCACCCCGTTGCGTACGCGAGTCGGATGGTCGTCCGGCCGAACGTAAGGACTCGACGGGCACGCGCGGTTGTCGATCACTGATATGAGACGGGCTGTCCAAGTACTGCCCAAATTGAGGGGGAGGTTGTACCTTTGAGGACACAGGCAGACCATCAACCAAAGATGGGCTTGGCCACCTCCCGTAAGCTCAACGCGCGCTTGATGCGTTGGTCGTTGTTGCTTCAGCCCTACACCTTTACGGTGGAATACATTCCCGGTAAGGAGAATGTTGGGGCTGACTTTCTGTCTAGGCATCCAGTCCCAGAGGCAGAGGACGAGTTTGCTAGGAGTGAACATCCAGCAGGAGACAGTCGACGCGGTCAACTCTCTTAAGAGGGGGCCTATGTCATGGAACGGCTGAGAATTCACCTAGCAATACTCCCACAAGTCCAATTCCCCTTTTTCAGTAAGTCTAGATCTAGTCGAAGGGATACAACCGAGGTATTAATGTACCCCACGCAAGGGCGATTGGTGGCCCTTGACTTCTCGACTGTTCGGGTGACGAAAGCTCAACCCAACCAGATCCGCTAACGCATGCGCAAGAACCTTCTCAGAACAAAGAGAGGCTCAGTTGAGATTCGGCCTTGCGAGCCAGACGGTTTGTTGGGACGACTGTGTTAATTCGTAAATGGGAAAGAGGAAGCCAGTGTCTTGCTGTTTATCAAAGAAAACTGACAGAACGTCCAGTGTTGGGACGGGAGCTCCTCAATTCTGAATACACAGTTTGTCGTAAGGTACGTGAAACATATTTAGATAAATAATGTGTGTCGCTACCGCGTTGAACCGAAGCTGGTCGGCCACATGGCCCGCCCGGCGCACAAAGGTCAGTCAGGGGTGAACCTGTGGGCTTGTGTTTTAACTTAACACTGCAGGCTAGTTGAACACGATGGATTGTAGGCCTGTTTTTGCGTTACAATTGTACAAGTCAGTGAATGCGTGTTATTGCCGCTACAAGTAGTTATAGACATTTAGGACAGGCCCAATAGTGTTAGTAGTCCGAGTTCACTCCTGGGCGGCCTTAGAACTCTAACGTCGTCGACACAAACGGAAGTTGGCGAAGGCGTTGTAGAACATAGGTCGAGTGAGGTACCAGGGAACTCGGCCCAACTAGACGAAACCCATGCGAAGGTCGCCGGACGTGTCGAAGGTCATTCGAAGGACATTGCGGGTGTCTTAAGTTCGAATTCTTTGGTGTGGCGACCACTGGCTTGGCTGGACTTTCTGCTTACTCTTTATGTTATTGGTTGCCGTAACGGAACACCATCTTGATAGGCAGTTGGTTCCCGAGAGGTTGACACTGGAGAAACTGGGGAATGCGACAGAGCTGGTCACAGCCAGCTGAACACCGTTCCAAATGCTCTGACCTTAACTAGGGGAGGAGGGAACGGGATGTGGACTTCCGCTACAGGGGGATTTCCCTGTATAATCTATTACATTCCTGGATCAGAGCTAGAGCTCCGGGAAACCTGGTGTATAGTAGGTAATCATAAAATCGAACCAGGGAGAGGGGGCTACCTCAGAGGGAGGGGAATTCGGTGGTCACCGGCTCTCCTTCAGGGCCATTCTGTCTCTAGGTACCTTTAACCTACTAACCTGGTATATTGTGTCCTTAGAAGTCTTTTTAGGACAGAAGGATTTCGCCGACACCATGACCAGATACACAGCCCTACCTTGGGCGGGTTCGAGACGGAGGACGGTTCAGCCAGCACTTGTTAGGACCCAGACCCAGTTCAGTTTTGGCAGTGGATCCTGGTCTGTGAGGCTGCCGGCCGGATCATGGCGACACCGGCCTATACTGAGTACACATAGGTAACGTGTACCTCTGGGGGTAAGTCTGTGTCACGATATTCACACATGGTGTTATCTTTGGCAGGTTCTACTTTCTGAGAGACTTACGTGACGGGACCAGAGGAAGATGACTTGGTGAAGGCTGCTAAATGGCTGGCTTACCTATGTGACGTGAAGTGAGGCTTCTACACCACACCACGTGCCGGGAAGTCACTACGCCACAGTCCAGTCCCGTCTCAACCGCTAAATGATCTTCAGTCAGTCCACCAAGTATTATGATGGCTACACACTGGCGAGTATCGTGTCCTCTTGTCTGTGAACAGTTTTGACATTGTGACCCACTAGCCCAACGGGTCGAGAAGAACTACATTACCCTTGTTTTCAGGAGGGCCTGGTGTTCCGGGAACAGTCTACCATGTTGGAATAGGGACATTTGTGACATTCCTTACCGGGTCACGCGCTACCAGTACTGACTTTGAGTGACAGAGTCAACTTGAACTGTGCCAACTTTCTGTGCTTATAGGCCCAGTTATACCCATCCTGATCCCATTAGAGACCACCATCTGTTGCCAGAACTTTGACATTGTAAATGTGTGTTAAATGTTATGGTGGCTTCTTAGGACCGTTGTCTAGCCCAGGCCTTACCAGTGAAGCTTGAAGGACAGGCCTTCAGAACTTCTACAGGGATGTTAGTCTGGAGTCATCACGTACCACCGCAACTTGGAGTCACCACATTGACGTGCTAGTCATTCCAGTTGAGTCTACACCTCGGCAGAGACATTCCACGCTACGTGTGCAGATGAGTGACCTCTTTAACCTTGTGGTATCGTACCCAGTGTACAGTGATGAGTGAGACGGCCTGAGGCTAATCCAGACAGCCATTTCTTCTATCGCCTGGCGGTGGCCAGGATTCTCTCATGAACATTCCCCTTGTTGATAATCCTCTTGTACATTATATCATCTAGTCATTATGTGTAGACACCAGAGTCGTGTCATCTGTTCTGGATGAGAGGTGAAAAAGGTATTGTCCAGCGGTTGATAGTGAGAGAGACAGGAATCCAAGGGCTGGTGGGGTCTGTAGACTGAGATTTATTGTATTCCCAGAGTGCATCTATCCCGTTATTAAGATGTAATAGTATGTTTCCCTCACCCCAGGAAATACTACTACTACTACTACTACTACTACTACTACTACTACTACTACTACTACTACTACTACTACTACTACTACTACTACTACTACTACTACTACTACTACTACTACTACTACTACTACTACTACTACTACTACTATTATCACTACTACTACTACTACTACTACTACTACTACTACTACTACTACTACTACTACTACTACTACTACTACTACTACTACTACTACTACTGCTGCTGCTGCTACTACTACTACTACTACTACTACTACTACTACTACTACTACTACTACTACTACTACTACTACTACTACTACTACTACTACTGCTGCTACTACTACTACTACTACTACTACTACTACTACTACTACTACTACTACTACTACTGCTGCTGCTGCTGCTGCTACTGCTGCTACTACTACTGCTGCTGTTGCTGCTGCTGCTGCTGGCCTTGACACTGTCTGACCTCGGATCTCTAGTGACCTACTACTACTACTACTACTACTACTACTACTACTACTACTACTACTACTACTACTACTACTACTACTACTACTACTACTGCTGCTGCTGCTGCTGCTGCTGCTGCTACTACTACTACTACTACTACTACTACTACTACTACTACTACTGCTGCCGCTGCTACTACTACTACTACTACTACTACTACTACTACTACTATTACTACTACTACTACTACTACTACTACTACTGCTGCTGCTGCTGCTGCTACTACTACTACTACTACTACTACTACTACTATTACTACTACTACTAATGCTACTACTTCCACGTGACAGGGGTTCAAGGACACGGTCAACTGCAGTCTGCTGGCCTTGACACTGTCTGACCTCGGATCCCTAGTGACCTTGACCTGGATGAGCATTTGTTATCTCCCAGAATTCCGCTTCTCGGGCATCGAGTTTGAATCCTTGGACATCCAGTACTTGACCGCGTGTAAGTGATTCAGCGAACATACTAGCACGTTTCATGAATCAAAACTGTAGTTACTACTATATTGTCACCCCTCATTCACTCATTCATTAATTCATTCCTTCGTTCGTTCGTTCATTCATTCATTCATTTATTCATCCATCCATACATCTATCTATTCATTCATTCATTCAAAATATCATTCATTACATTAGTCAGCAGAGGAATGATGAAGATGTTCTGTCATGCCCCGCCACTGTCTCCTACTGTCGCTTGATCAGCAACTGTAGAGAGAAGTCTCCCAAATATACAGTAGAAGACAATGCGTACTGACTCAAAGGAAAGTCTCCCACTGAAGAATTAGAAGACAAATGGCTCGTATAATTAGGGAGTATGACTACTGGTCACAGAAGAAGTCTACTATTCTTACAGTGGCACAGGAAGCTGCAGATAAAGTTGGAAAGTTATACACACAAATATGACAGCAGACTTAGTTAGCAGCAACACGTTGACCCTGTGGTAAAGAATGTATCCCCCAGACTTTACTTGAGCTATGCAGCACAAAAAAGTCGAAAATGATAAAGGTACAACTTTCGTCCTACTCAGACACGTGTTTAATCTATTTAAATGTTGGGTATTGAGACAATAACTTCAATTAATAATTAGCAATAAGTGACAACACCGCTTATCACTGATTTAATTCTTAAAATAGAAATAGAAGCTCTCACAATGAGAATTTAAAGTAGAGTAAACAATGAGAATTCACACTTAGAACATTGTTATAACTAATCTAATCAACGGCGTATTCGCACGTCTGGTTATTAAAATACTCTGGTTAAATAATAAAATGGAGTCGCAGTCTTTAGCACCGTAGTGGTGATTTCCAGTAAGGATGTATTTTTCTCAGCTGTAATATAGGATACCAACGGTGAAGCTTGCAGTTCCCCCATCGCCCTCTTCTATGCATTTGCTGTAACAGTCAATTACTTTGTCGAAGTATTAACCATTAGCATGCGGTTCAAGAGCTGTGGTAAGCTGGACAAGGCCACACACTCAAGTTACTGTTGTTCAGTTTTGTTGCAAGTTAGCAGCATGATATTGATGCTAATAGTTGATCGTTGAGGTTACCCGATGTTTTCAAAACACTCTGAAACAGTCAAACCACAAAAGACTGGTAAGTGACGGCCTGGGATGAAATCACACGTTTTTATCCTAGCCAGCACTACCTTACATTTTCATCTCTTACTATAGACTCTCGCTATAGGACAAGTTCTAACTGTGACTGTACTGATGATGTGATAGTAAAGGAAATGAACCACTAACCTAACAACCACCCTGACGGTCCTAAGTGCACAAGAGACACAATGCTGTATTCTGGCGTAATGAAAACATTGCTAATACAAATGTGAATGAGTATGCTGCTGAGCAGTTATCAATTGCTAATAATAATGAACGCACCATGGTATATGTAGAGCTATGGAAAGAGCTATTCACAGAACAATGAGTAGACTACGTTGCAGTGACTTATCAATAATCAAACCTCTATGTTATACTCAAGAAATGCTTCTGATACAACTCTATTTTGTGAAACGACAATAATCAAGAATGCGCTTACTTATACTATAAGACTATAAGCTAGCTATCATCTAGATAAAGGAATAGTATCACAAATATAGTCATTAGGTCTGCCGTCGATCAATGTTAGTTACCGGTTATGCGAAGCGCGTAGTGATTCTAGCCTGGTGCCTTCTAACAACTTCAAACAACGACTAAATCGCTTCTAGAAACATCGACATTAGTTGACACAGATTCCTAGGTTTGCCAATCCCTCTTTGATACTAGATTCGCTCAATCTAAAATACTCGGTGGCTGCATGGTCTCGAGGTATGGTGTCCACCTCGAGTGCTGGAGGTCCCGGGTTCAAGCCCTGGTGAGGACCGGGGTTTCTTCACGTGGTCTTCTAGTAATAAAATGTCCCCTGGTCTCTGGGTAGTGAGACCGGACGCCCTTGTGTATTGTGGCGCACGTAAAAAATCACTTGGCAGTTGAAAATCGAAAAAGAGTAGCCTAAATGCACTGTCGGGGACAATTTCGAGTTTAAAATCTACCCAAAGTATTTCAGGATCCTCACCGGTGCTACGGAGTTCGTGCACCGAGCTGAGTTTCTCCAAACTCAGGTTTGAGTTAGGAGGAGAACGGAGCACTTAAGTTATGGGTTACACCCGTGTGCCGTGATGTTGATCCATCGACTAAACTAAAGTAATCTAAAATACTAACCATCCTTCTTTCTGCATTCGATTTCCAACATGTATAATCGCTAATATCTGACCGAAACAGCCAATGTTGTAAAGCAATATTGATCGTGCCTGTCGTACATCTAGGCTGGCTATATTGCATTAATTCCCTCCTTTTGGGGTAATATTTATTAGGAACGCTATTCGTTAATAGTCCTCCTGGCTATGAGAACATTAGGTTTCTCTCCACCCGTTTTGTCCCAACATGGCCTACATAAACAGGCATGTTATGTGCATAAAATATAGGATTAATAATAATTGTGGTCTTACCTAGTTCAAGAATCAATCTGTCTTCACTACCACAGTTGGGGCGCTATTACAATTAATGAACAACAACGAGTATTGATTTCAGTAATACAATTTAGAAATAGTATTATTAGTAAATTAGTAGTATTGTAGGTCTCTGTGGCTAAGGACTTGCGAACGCGGTTTGTGAGCCCGTATACCCGGGTTCGAAACATGGCGGTGCTGTTTTTTTTTTTCGAAAAAGATATAAGAGCCGGTCATTCAGAACGCAATGACAAACTACTGAATGTACAATTTGGCCAGGAATCACGAACAGAGAAAATGCTAGGGTTGATTGCTACGTCCTGTGAAGGACATGCAACTTAATTAAAGTATTATTAGATAGTATTGATTGCTCCATCTTATAGCTGACGGTTCTTGATTTATCTATTACTGTAACTACGATTATTCTGAGGCCATAATGCTGCCCTCTGCTGTCACTACCTGTAGAGTTATTATTATTATAACTCTTCGAGGTTTGTGATTTTCTGATTGAGGAATGTTGCTGACTTTTGTGGTACTCGCGTCTTCGTGAGCCGTCAGATAACGTTTAGCTGGAGAGATAATCTCCTTTAGCCTAGCACCACAGTTCTCTGTCACAAAAGTCTGCATGTTGCTAGGTAAAGTCTACCTACGTCAATACATACTACATGCCTCCCAACTCCTAAAATAACATTAATAATGGAAAATTATCTCAAACAACAACTAGCCAATAAACATTCCCAAATTTATGGCACGGTTACCTTCCTTATGTATTTATAACGCCAATGTTAAACATTGCCGCAGTGAGTCATGTATTATTGATTATTTTTCATGAGTTTTAATGCTTATTGTTCTTTTGCTTGTCCAAGATTAGCTTCATAAATGATGTTGAACGAAATAATGTATAAGAGGAAATAAAGAAGAAGGGCAGAATGTCAGACGGGCCTGCGTACCCAATTCTTAACACTTTGAAAATAAAGTTCGTTCAGTCATTCGTTGTTTATTTCCTCTAACCCTCATAGGTCACCTCTTAATAACTCAGTTCTATTCACTTGGAAAAATAAGTATGTAAGGGAATGCAAAATGTGCGTACGACGCGACCTGCAAGCGCTCAGCATTGCGGAACTTGAGCCGGTAGGCAGATGATGTCAACTCATACCTCTTGAGTAGAGTAATTTTAAGAGATTCGAATTCTTTGTCTTGTCCACGCGGTAGTTTGACAAAGACGTCATATGCTGCTTCTCGGAGTCCTTGTGATAGTTTTAGATTTCATGTGTCCTTGGGCAGACTATACGGCCATCAAAATGAATTAATCAATATATGAATCCATCTGATCCGTTCTGTTATCGAATGCGAGTAGTGGGAAGCTCATTGATCCCACTAATATATTCTGAACTGGTGGGGTGTCAAAGCTGTTGACAGGAACACTGGCACTGCCGAATCTTGGTGTCTAATGGTGGTGCAGTTTCAGTTTTCTCAATTCCCACTCGTTTAGTCTCGTCTCCCTCTTGTCGGATAGTTAAATCTCCTTTTCCAGTTCAGCCATCCGGATTCTCTCTTCCCTTTCTCATTTCTCTCTCTCCTTAATTATATCCTTTTATTCTGCCCTCCATTATCTTCGGAGTCCCTAATATATCTCTTCAGCACCTCACGCATAAACCCAATTAGAGTCCCTTTCACCGTCAACTCCGTTACTGTGGGTAGTTTGTCGTAAGACATGATAATAGAGCACTTTTTGATGATATACCTGTATACATGAAACTTATAAAGAGTACTCACACACTAACTAGCAATCAACTTTATTAATTACTCTGTAAAAGAGCAAATATGTATAACCATCAATGAATAATTTTACTTACTTACAAAATCTTAATTAAGACACAGGCACTAACTTACCATTCCTTTCGTCAGCACCACTTTTGCTTTTAGACTATTACATTTCTTACTGTTTATATTATAGCAGGCATCACCTGGATCTTTTCTCCTAGGCATGCCGGTGTGCTGGGGAATGAACAGGCAGACAGATTGGCTGGCTTGGCGAAACTTGGTGGAGTATTGATGCATGACAAAACAGATGTGGTTGCGGCCTTGTGGGAGCACGTGTACACCTCGGAGGAGCAAATGAATCACCATGGTCTGGTAAGAATGAGGCAGCGAGGCGTGACGAGGGGATCTGGCCAACGATCGACGCTCAGAGGAAAGGCGAGATGGACATATAATCAGATTGCTACTGGTACTATTAGTGTTGGAACTCTTCGCTGGCTGCTGCGGATGGGGACGGAGCGCTTATGGGAATATCCCGAGTGCTGTGATGTCGGTTCCTAGATAAATCAATCAATCAATCAATCAAAACTGTTTATATTTTACTTTCTATTCATGTTGTTACTATTCTCTACTTTTATTTTTTTTTATTAGCCTTGCTTTGGTTTGGTATAATTTTCGGTTTTAGTTCTACTGTATTGTACTCTCTAACAATTAATCAATGTTTCACTAAGGAATATTCAATGGGAATATGCCTAAATGAAAACTTAAGAATTACAAGTATAAACGAGTATTTTCTGGTACATAATATTTTATACCAGACCTACTAAGAATAAACTCCTAGCATCAAATCCAACAACTGATAGATCTATCTAAAGTTGACACTGAACCAGATACAAAAAATTAGTATTGATTAAAGTCTCGCCAGCAAGAACTACTCTGCAGACATTTTTAATAAAGACGTCTTCTTCACCAGTGTAACCAAAGGGAAACAACATTATGTCTCTTTTAGACCTCAATTGCTCATGTTATGACCAAGGGAAAACATATTTATTCCTATAACGGATCTCAAAATATCATATTATGCCAACGGAAGACACATTTCTTCTTGTAATGGTTCTCTGTTTCTTATATCGTATCCAAAAGAAAGACAACTTTTATTTAGCAATAGACCATTATTTCTCATATTATGGTCAAAGGAAGATAACCTTAATATTGCGGTTATGTTTTAATTTATAGTGGCCATGATTACGACACTTTTAGTGACTCTACCTGGACGTTTCCTGGAGTCTACACAGTGACACTGTGACATTGTGGCTTGCGGCTTGCTGGCTACCTAGTGAGGCCATTTATATCTTTAGATCCCCCACACAGAATGTTCACGAGTGTGGTCTGCACTCCAGGCATCTTGGCAGGAGACATCCCAAGCACACCATGGGCGCATTGTTTCTGGGATTGTACTATTCCAGAGAAAGGCAAGCAGACAACGGGGAATACTTGATAGTGCTCGCATAATTTCTGTGTATTAGAAGATAATGATTATAGTTCTGTGCTTACTATTCTTATTAGTATCCCAGTTATATTATTTGTATTTGTCCTCAGGCTGGCCACACGGAAGTTTTGCCCGGATCACAAGCTGCATCACGGCCTATATCACATTGGAACGATGTCTGTGTACAGCCCTTCCCCTCAAAGTGAAATCAATTATTACTCCCCCACGAACATTGGCCATTATGGCGTCCATTTTCCTACTACAGTTCAGCGTTGTGTCACTGGTGTTCTACTCAGTTCGCTTGGGTCCAGTTTATTATCCTCGTAGAAACACCACACTGGTGGGGTTGGTCTACATCGACAACGGGGCCTACATTGAAAACATGGCCTTCTCTATAGACGTTGGTATCCAGATATTTTCTTTCGTGGTGGTTGCTGTCTGCACGGTGATTTTAATTCAAAGTCTAGTGAAGAACAGAAAATGGCGGCACACGGCGACCTTATCTGCGCAGTCTGATTCTGCAGATAGTAAAGCTGCGCGGGAGAATCGCGTTGTTGTCATGGTAACAGCGATTTCTGGTCTATTCATCGCGTGCTACACCCCGAGTGTCATCAACTTGATAGTCATGCTGTGTTTCCCGGAGTACAGCATCGTAGGCCCGCTATCCAACACCTTCATCTTAATCTGGTCCCTCTTTCTCAACCTGGAAGCTATTAATAGCACAGTAAATATATTCATCTACTACAATATGAGTTCTAAATTTAGACTGGTACTTTCCGCGATGACGTCGACCAGGAAGGGCACGGCTGTGACATTTAAGCATTGACTGATGTTTCTAAAGCTATAAGTTTCTCAGAGGGTGTAAACATTTTACACACGTGTGTACAAACATTCCTGTGTTCATTAACTACACAGACCGCCGACAGACTGCTTCAGCCTTCACGCAGTTACAACAGGTGCCACATTAACAATAGAGGCCGTTGAAAGACGGACTCAGTCTTCATACGGTTACAACAATTGTTAACAAATCAAACAATTTGAATAACGAAGACACAAACAATAGATTGCACGATTTATTGGATGGCATATCTCGCTGCATCTTGTCAGGTACATACAACAGAATTCACACAACATAAAGTATGTATAAATGTACACATGCGGGACCGCATGATAGTGCTCCTGACAGTAAAAGCTTCATTGGCTATCAACCTCACTAAACAGATGTTGCAAAGATTACGTGATCCAATATGTTCAAACATAACAAGAAGTTCGGTGTTGAACATTTGACAAACCGCAACAACAAATACAGACAAATAAAAGTGAATGCATGTATTCTTCCGCGTCTTGTTTGTAATCCAGTAGTTGACGTGCTCACCCTAGTCACATGTTGGTTTGATGGGCAATTTTAATTTTAGTAGTTTGCCATTGCTTTCTGCACGAAAAGTCAATGTTAATTTGACTGCTAGTCTGTATGTACTGTGTAGAAATATTTACCATTAACTTTCATAGATTGACAGGCAGGAAGATGACCACTAGTCTGTGTGTACTTTGTAGAAATATTTACCATTTACTTACACAGATTGTGTGTACTGTGTAGAAATATTTACCATTCACTTACACAGATTGTGTGTACTTTGTAAAAATATCTACCATTCATTCATTGGCACCTTTCCGTCTTGACAGACGATAGTTTGGTACATTGTGCTTTAAAAAGGCTTAATAACTACGATCCATGGCGGTGGCGAGTGTGGCTGGTAAGGCCAATTCTTGCTGCAAATGTTTGCCCACAGTAGGTGCATGTGAAAACATGGTCACTTCCACCATTTTGCATCATCTTACGTCTCTCACGCTCTGTGTGTGCTTTATCTGCAATCATTTTCTCCTTTGTCTTTATTCCGTTTCTGATAGTTGCCCTCCATGCAACACGTTCAGCGGCGACGTGCTCCCAATGTGCATTATCAATGCCTGTATCAATCATGTCCCGCTTACACACATCTTTGTATCGTAGTAGAGGCCGACCCTAAGATCTCCTACCCGTCTGTAATTCACCAAAAAAGATGTCCTTTGGTATTCTACCATCATCCATCCTCCTAACGTGTCCTATCCATCTAAGTCTACGAAGACTGAGCATGGAATACACCGTCACACAACCTGATCTTTCCAATACTTCAGTATTTGTGATTTTGTCTTGCCACTTAATACCAAGTATTCTTCGCAGACACCGCATATGAAAGCTGTTTAAACGTTTCTCTTGGCGTGAGTAAGTTGTCCAGGTTTCACTGCCATAAAGAAGAGTACTAAGGACACAGGCTTGGTAGACGAGGACTTTTGTTTTGGCAGTAAGCTTCCTGTTCTCCCAGACTCTTTTTGCTAACATGTTCATTGTTGTTGCTGCCTTGCCAATCCTGATGTTGATTTCCTGATCGAGGGATAATTTGCTATTTACCTCTGATCCTAGATATGTAAAATGGTCTACTATCTCCAGTTCGGCGTCGTCAATAAAGATTGATGGTACACCATGTGCACCTTGTGACATAATCTGTGTCTTCTTTTTGTTAATTGTTAAACCAAATTCAGAACAAGCATTGGAGAATGCAGATAGTAGATGTTGTAATTCTTCCTCAGAGTGGGTCGTAATCGCAGCATCATCCGCAAAAAGCAACTCTCTGATTAGTACCCTGCTAATTTTGGTCTTGGCCTTCAATCTCTGAGCATTATAGAGGCCACCATCTGAGCGTGAGTGAATGTATATACCATCATCCTGATCACGAAAGGCATATTTCAGTAGAAGTGAAAAGTATATCCCAAAGAGGGTGGGGGCTAGCACACAGCCTTGCTTAACTCCACTCTTGATTTCAAACTCTTCTGAAGTTGAGCCATCAAACTTGATTATACCCTTCATGCCTGTGTGGAACGATTCCACAATGGACAGAAGAGTTGGTGGGCAGCCAATCTTCTTTAGTGCTTTGAACAGACCCTCACGACTGACCAAATCGAATGCCTTTGTGAGGTCGATGAAGGCAATAAACAGTGGCTGATTTTGTTCCCGGCATTTTTCTTGCATCTGTCGCAATGAGAATATCATATCAATGGTAGACCGGTTCTGACGGAAGCCACACTGTGATTCGGGGTAGACTTGATCTCCCAGGACTTGAAGTCTGTGCAGGACAATTCTGGCAAATACTTTCCCAACAATACACAGAAGTGAGATACCCCTATAGTTGTTACAGTCGCTCCGATCTCCCTTGTTCTTGTACAGCGTTATGATGTTTGAATCTTTGAAATCCTGTGGGACTTGTCCTTCTCGCCAGCATAGCTCTATTAGCTGGTGGATCTGTAGAGCGAGTGTGTCTTGCCCACTCCTGATCACCTCTTTGGAATCCCATCCTTACCTGGAGCCTTGCCAGATGCAAGCTCATTTATAGCACACTTAACTTCTGTTATGGTGGGAAGTGTGTCCAGGTGGTCAAGAGTTGGCAGGGCCTCTATGGCGTTGAGGGCATCATCCGCTAGCTTGGTCTCACTTGAGTAAAGCTCTAAATAGTGCTCGACCCATCTATCCATCTGCTGTTTCTTATCAGTGATGATTTCTCCAGTCAAGGTTTTCAGCGGTGCACTTCTTTTGATCATTGGACCACAGGCTTTCTTTATCCCTTCATACATGCTTCTGATGTTTCCCTTATCACTTGCGATTTGAATGGAATCACATAACTTGATCCAATAGTCATTCGCACACTGCCTGGCAGCCTTTTGTACATCCTTCCTTGCTTGCTTCAGCTCACTCAGAGTGTTACGTGTTGGTCTTTCCTTGTTTCTTAAGAGAGCTATCTTCTTTTTATCAATCAAGGGCTGCAGTATCTGGCTGTTTGCCGCAAACCAGTCCTGCCTCTTATGATCCACAGTGCCGTAAACCCCTACCGCTGTTTTATAAATAGTTACCTTAAGTTTACTCCATTTATAATTTACTATACAATTTTCTGATGTATCATTGAAAGCGTCTTCAAGTTTCTGTTGAAATTCAAAGCACTTTCCAGGATCGTGAGTGTTAGTAATATTAATCCTGGGGCTAGACTTGTGTTTAGCTGTGAAGATTCTCTTTGGTCTCAGTCTAACCCTTGCAACAACCAAAGAATGATCTGTATCACAGTCAGCACTGTGGTAACTTCGAGTTAATGATGTATGGTTCAGATGTTGTCTCCGTGTGATAATGAAGTCCAGCTGATGCCAATGGCCGGATCTTGGATGTTTCCATGTGACCTTATGCATCTCTTTTGTTTTAAAAAAGGAGTTTGTAATACATAGGTCATTTCTAGTGCAATGCTCCAGCAGCCTTTGCCCATTATCATTCATGCGACCGATGTTGTATTTTCCAAGGCACACTGGCCATGAACTCGAGTCCTTGCCCACACGAGCATTGAAATCACCGAGCATATAAATGTAGTCGGATTTTGGAACTGCCTTGATCGCAGAGTCTAGCTGCTACCATTCATTTACACAGATTATGTGTACTTTGTAGAAATATTTACCATTCACTTCCATATATTGACAGACAGGAAGGTGATAAATACACATATAGGCGTACAAGAATGTGATCAATAGAAATGTAAACTCTAAGATGATAAATGGACAGCCGTACAGGAAGATCATAAATAGATAGACAGACAGAACTGTAGATAAATATATACGGCAGATACGGTAAAAGACGATCGACAGACATACAGACGGACAGACAAATAGAATGTATTTTGTTTTTAAAGGGTTGTCCATCCGTCCATCAATTGCCATGCCGATAAGTGACTGTCTACGTCTAATTTCTCTAATAAGATTACGATCTTCATTTGTTTCTTGTAGGACCTGTTCATTGGTTTTTCTGTCTGTCCATTGTATTCTTTGCATTTTCCTCAGAAACCACATTTCCACAGCCATCAGGTGTTTTTCAGCCTGTTTGCTCATAGAAAAATCAACCGAATTCAATAAAACACTCTACTTAGCCTTTGTCGACCAAGAAATGGAATTTGATAGAGTAGATATAAACAAGCTGTGGGAAATCCTTAAACAATACACATCTGAGTACACATCTAACAAACCTATGTAGAAGTTTATACAACGACAGTGAATGCATAGTGAAAGCAACTGGCGGACACTCAGAACCCTTCACCATAAGATCTGGAGTACGACAAGGTTGTGTCCTGTCCCCTCTCTTGTTCATAACATATATAGACAACATATGTAAAGAAACCACCCAAGCAGAGACAGCAAGAATATTGCATGACGAGAACACAGAAGAAGAATCATCTGCAAATCTAACCATTAGAGAAGTCCTGTTTGCGGACAACCAAGCACTAATAGCAAAATCAGAAGCTGAATTACAAGACCACATGAATAGTCTAAAGAATTGTGTAGGGAACATAACATGAAAATTAGCACAAGTAAAACAGAGGTAATGACTGTAACTGAAGAAGAAAAAACAACAACAATTCACCTAAACGAACATCCCTTGAAACAGAGTGAAGAGCTTCAAGTACGTAGGAAGTATAATATCATCAAATGGCAGATCAGAAGACGAGATCGAAAATAGATGCAATAAGGCAAACCAACTCATAGGACAAATGGCACCAATACTAAAGAACAAACATGTATCAATAGCTACTAAGAAAGCACTTTACAACACAATCTTCCTACCAACTCTATGCCACCAATGCCAGACCTGGACAATGACAGAAAAAGAGAAAAGAAAAATCACAACAGCAATGAGATTACTGAGAAGAATACTCAACGTATCAAGAAGAGATAAGATCGGAAATGAAGAAATCAGGACTAAAGTGGGGGTTAAAGCATGCACTAGATTTTATTAGAAAGCAGCAAGTCAAATGGTTTGGCCATGCAAGTAGGTTACCAGTCAACAGCATACCACAGCAAGCAATGATGTACAGACCAGACGGAAACAGAGGAAGAGGCCGACCACGTAAACGTTGGACGGAGGGAATAGCAGAGTCCATGGGAATATCGATATTTGAAGCCCATAGTCGGGCACTCTCACGAAGTTTATACTTCACCACGACACCGCAAGGTACAAGAGGAACATGATGAGATGAGATAAGATGCCCATTGTCTACGCTTCAATAAATCAATCAGGTGCCGTCTCCACAATGACGGTTGACTGCAATGGATCTCCAACAGTGTCTGTCTCTTGACTGTACATTCTGTCAGACTGATATTCGTCCATCTCTTGATGTTATCTTCCCACTTGTATCGTTGTCTACCTCTTGCTCACTTGCCCTCACCCTTGCCTTCCAGTATGGTTTTTATAAGAGTACCATGTCTTTTAACGTGGCCAAAATATTTCACTTGTCTCCTCTTTATTTCTTTCATCAACTCTCTCTTCATTCCCAGTTGTTCTAGAACCTCTGCATTTGATTGTTTTTGTTTCCATGAAATACGACATATTCGTCTGTATATCCACATCTCCAGGGCTTCTATGCAACTTTCTAGTTGCTTGTTCAATGTCCAGGCTTCCGCGTCATACAGTAGCGTTGAATATACGTAGCCGTTGAAAGCATTTTTGGCCATTCCTATTCTCTTTTTGATTTCCATTTCACTTTTGCCATCATCTGTTATTATATGTCCAAGATAGGAGAAACTTGTTACTTGTTCTAGTATCTGCCCATTTACTGAGATGTTCATTGATGACCTTTCCTTTTCAATGCTAATTATAATAGTTTTTTTTCTTTCTGGATGTTAATATCTAAGCCACATTCTGTACTGCGCCTGTTTACTTGTTCCACTTGGTCTTGTTAACTCTTGCTCACTTTCTGCCTATGCTTCACATCCATACAACAGTAGAGGTTCTGTGTAGCTAACACATGTAACTCCAAGTTTATCTTGTCTTTCTTTATACTGAAAGACAGACCGAGAGACAAACAATCAGATTGCTAGACAGACAGACAGGCAGACAGACAAACGGAGCAGACAGTTAGACAGACAGTCAGACAGGCAAACGGCCAGACGGAACTTAACCAGATAGTTAATTAAGTCGGCCAGTAGTTAAGTAGATATTACATTAGGCACCGTGCCGTCTTAACAGACGAAAGTTTGTTACGATGTGCTTCTAAAAAGGCGTAATAACTATCACCCATTTCGGTATCGAATGTGACTGATCAGACCAAATAGCGCTGTAAATAGTTTAGTTTAGTCGACGGATCAATATCACAGCACACAGGTGTACCCCATAAGTGCTCCGTCCTTCTCCAAACTCTAGCCTGAGTCTGGAGAATCTCAGCTCAGTGCACGAACTCCGTAGCACCGGCGAGGATCCTGAAATACTTGGGTAGATTTTTAACTGGAAATTTTGCCCGGGCAGCGCCGTTAGGCTACTCTTTTTCGATTCCCAACTGCCAAGGGATTTTTACGTGCGCAACAATACACACGGACGTCCGATCTCACTACCCAGAGACCAGGGGAATTCTTATTACTAGAAGTCCACGTGAAAAAATTCCCGGTCCCAACCGGGGCTTCAACCCGGGACCTCCAGCACTCGAGGCGGACACCATATCTCGAGATCACTCAGCAGCGCTGTAAATGTTTATACACAAAGGATGCATGTGATCACATGATCAGTTTTCAACAACTCGCGCCATGTTACGTCTCACGCGCTCAGTGTGTGACCTATCTGCAATAATTTTCTCCTTTGTCTTTATTCCATTTCTGATCTTTGCCCTCCATGCAACACGTTCAGCGGCGACTTGCTCCCAGTTTGCATTATCAATGCCTGTATCAGTCATATTTGTTCTTCATAGATTATACTTAGCAATTTGATAAAGACCGGGATCCGTGGCCAAAGGCTTGCGACCGCGGGTCGTGAGCCGCTTACCAGGCGTTCGAAATGCAGCCGCGACCGATTTGTGCAGCAGACCGTGTCGCGTTGCGTTATATCGTGCTTGGTATGGGAGCGGGTCGTTCAGAAAGCAATGACAAACTACTGAACGTAACACCTTGCCTAGTACATCAACAGCAGCTGAAAAATGCTGGTGTTGACTGCAACGTCCTGTAAGGGATATGCAATATTTAAAAACAAACAAACAAACAAACTGATAAAGTAAGACATGATGAACTGAATAAAATGTTGGAAGATATTAAAATGTTGGAAGATATTAAAATTGATGGAAAAGATCTCAGAATAATAAAGAATATTTACTGGAACCAAGTAGCAGCAATTAAAATTGGAAATAAAGAGGGTAGTTATGTGTCAGAGTCTAAAGTATTGCCAGCAGAGATGCAGGGACATCGTTACGCCCGCCAGGCGAATAGTCCCTAGCAGGGATGCCGTAACATCGTTACGCCCGCCAGGCGAGTATTAGTTACCTGCCTGCGAGGTTGCTGGCTGACGAGACAGCCAGCGGTCAGGCAAGGACAAAGCAGGACGCACGCAGGCCTCGTGAAGCCACTTCAGGTGGGAAGGCGCGTTGCGAGAAATAGCCAGACAGCTCTGGGACTCGGACTCGACTGGACGTATGGAGAGAGAAAAGCTTTGTGTAGTTCTGTGCCCGAAAGTCGAGTTCTTGTACATCTTGTGAGATAGACTGTAAGCTGTGGGTTGCCTGTAAGTGTATTGTTATAACTTATGTATTGTAATGATCATCTCTAGATCGTATTGTATGTGATCTGTAAATAAATCCATTGAAACTTCGTGTCGTTGTGTCTCAAGTCAAATCACAGTTGTACTTGTACTGTCTCACATGTGTTAGGTATAACGAGCCAGGTTTAAGACCCTGACATGTGTGGACGTGGTGGCATTCGTCCGGCTTTAAAATGAACGTGGTTTAAGTAATTAACACGTAAACCTAGATTTGTGAACTTAGAAATTTTTGTCCAACTTTAGTGTACATTTAAATGTGATCTTGAAGGCTCATTGTGAAATATATTATTAGATTGTTTGAACATGGAGACTAGATGTGAACGTAAAGTACATACATATTGTTTGATCTTGTAAACGTGTAAAACATCAGTGATTGTGGAACTTGTCACCGTTTTGACCTTGTCGACATTGTGAAGTTGTCGCCATTGTGACCTTGTCGCCATCTTGTAAACTTGATGTCTATGTCCTTACTGAATGTCATCTTAATGTAAGTGATGTGTCATCAATGTTGTAGAGTGTTGAGATATAGCTAGATTGTCTTTGTGAATTGAGTTGTGGAAAGCAGAAAGTTTCGGAAAGAAAGTGACTTGTGGTTTTGAAAAAAAATTGTTGACTGACGACATTACGACCTACAATTACACTCAACGCCATACAAACCTAATCAAAACTTAGTGACAAGCATACACACCACATCAAATAGACGCTAATTTATTTCCTCCAAAAACAAAGCAGGTTTTCTGTGCCATCTGAAACCCTTGCCCGTAGAGGTCATTTGTGTTTTGAAGTAGCGACCCTACAGTTCCTAGCCGAATTTCAACAGTTCTCCACCGCATCCAGGACACTTGAGTATATTTTTTTTTCTATATACTTTCGGATGCAAATTTAGGCACATATTGTAAGTAGAACACAATTGTAAATTGGTCACTTTACTAACAACGTGTAACAAATTGTGTGTCTGGTATCTCATTTGCATTTTCCATCATGTCGTCATTAAATGATTTCATCGATATGGGATTAAAGTTAAAGTTAACAGGTGATGAGTTAACGAAGTGGAGTGAAAAGAAATACTCTGAATACCACGAACGTGAAGAAAGAGCGGCTGAAAGAGCTGCCAAGCAAGCAGAGATTGAAAGAGAAACAGAATTAAAGAAGGCAGAAATAGCAGCTCAGAGTAAAGAGAAGAACTGGAGGTACAGCTAAAGATTAAACAACTTGATACTGAGACTGCCATAAACAAAGAGTCTAAGAAATCTGAGAGACTGGAGAAAGAAAACCAGTACAAGAAATATCAAGGTATCGTAAGAAATTATACCTCGGGTGACTGCATTGCAGCCTTCACCCAAAATTTTGAGACTTTAATGGACCATTACCAGGTCCCATTGTCTGAATGGAATATTATTTATATGAGAAGTTTATCAGGGGAGCCTCTGAAGGTCATAGAGACTATCCCCAAAGACCTCAGAAAAGATTACCATTATCTAAAATCAAAGATTATGGCACATTTTATGTTAGATGAGGCAGGTTACAGAGAACAATTCAGCAAGTTGAGCCCCAAACCGACTCAAACGTTCTCTGACTACCTCTGCTTAGTCCGAGACATATTTACCAAATGGACTTCAGCAGCTAAAATTGATAAAGATTATCAGAAATTAGAAGATCTTATCATCAGAGATAAAGTCATTTCATCCATTCCATCAGCATTTTCAAAATTTTTGCAAGAGAATGAATGCACAAGTGTAGATCAGATTGAGAGACGTGGTTCGGCTTATTACACAGCCAACAAACATTGTTTTGCCAGTGAAGCTACTGATACAAACTTTGTAGCATCGGCTAACTATGACAAACCCTATAATAGGCAAAAACCTTATAAGCCTACATCTGAGAAGTACAATCATTGTAGATATTGTAAAATTTCACACCATCAAGGTGAGATGTGCGACAAGAACCCCGCATATCTTACATATCTACGAACATCGTAAATAAGACAAGATAAGGAGCGTAAAGTCCTTTAGAAATTTACGTAAATGTTTCCTCTGTAAGGCGTACGGGACATTATCGTCATGATTGTGAAAGGTAAGGAAAATGACCAATAAAGCAAATGCCGCCTTATTTGATAGTTCATCATCAGATGAAGAACAATCAGAGAAACACCCTGTGAACTCAGCACAGGCTTTTGATATGTTTAACGCAAATAAATGCACTGTTTGTAATACCTTTTATGAAGATGGCATTTTAACATGCGGCCACTCCATTCCTATTGCCAATGAAGAAGCTAATTTGGTAGTAGATTCCAAAGGCAGAATAAACATCCATCAAGGATATGTGAATGGCAAGCCGGCTACAGTCCTTCGGGACACGGGAAGTTCACTTATTGGACTAAAGAGAACGTTCATAATGCCTACAGACTATACAGGCAGGCACGTAACATGCAGAACATTTCTGGCAATATTGAAAAGTACCCACTAGCATGGGCATATATTCAAACACCTTTCCTCACTGGGAAAGTAAAATGCGCAGCATTAACAAACCCTGTGTGTGATATTATCATTGGAAATTTACCAGAGGTGAATGATATGCCTCATGACATAACATCTCTTTGCATTGATGAGATCATAACAACATCACCATCAAATGTCATCATTGATAATGTTGTACCACCTAATGAATGTATGGTAGCTAATGTAGCACTAAGATCTCATGACATCATTGATAATACTGTTTCATCACCATCTGATATCATTGAATGTGTGAACGCAGTAACCAGATCTACTGCTAGAATGCAAGATGAAATTAATCAGACTGAGGCTATAGAAATGCTTAGCCCAGTATTACTACCTCCTAAAACCATGAAGGAGACTTTTGTAACAGCCCAAAAGGCTGATCCTTCATTGTCTAAATATTTTAATCTGATCGGCCAAAAGCCAAAGGTAACCAAAAATGCAAGATGGCATTTTGCTTTGAAAAATTGTATCCTCACCAGGTATTATACCAGAGGTAACAGCACAACAGAGCAAACTGTTTTGCCAATTGAGTATCGTAAGCAAGCCTTACATCTTGCCCATGATATACCTCTTGCAGGGCATATGGCATACGCTAAGACCAGATCAAGATTATTAACACAGTTTCATTGGCCCAAATTCTGCAATGACATTAAGCAATATTGCAGAAGTTCTGCCAAAAACTAGTAAAGAAAGGTAAACACCCACAGGCAAAGTTACAAATTACTGACTTAGCCAGTCGTCCTTTCGAGAAAATATCTGTCGACATAGTGGGCCCTCTTAATCAGATAACAACCAGAGGGAATAAGTATATATTAACCATCATTGATCAATGTAGTCGCTGGCCTGAAGCGATTCCGCTAAAGAACATAACTGCCAATGACATAATGGAAGTTTTCTTCCATATATTTTCACGGATAGGATTTCCAGACACTATCCAATCAGATAGGGGAAGTCAGTTCATCGCCGCATCTACTCAAGCTTTCACCAAAATGTTAGGAGTGAAGCAATGTTTCAATTCCCCGTACCATCCTCACTCGAGTGGAATAATAGAAAAATTTAACGGTGATTTAAAGCATATGCTTGCTAAAGTCACGCAAGAGCATCCCAATAACTGGGACGTATATTTACCTGCTATTCTCTTTGCTTATCGCGAGGTGCCACATGCTAGTACAGGTTTCTCTCCTTTTGAACTTATCTATGGTGCCAAACCACGTGGCCCATTAAGTATCTATCATCAAATGTTAACTGAATCCACTCCTTTACTCAAACCCATATCATCATACGTATACGTTACATCATTGCGTGAAAGAATCATCAAATCTTGTATAATTGCAAAGGATGCACTAAAATTATCTGGTGCTACATATAGACAATATGCTGACAAAGGTAACAGGACAATAACGTTGACACCTGGACAGGACGTTCTTCTTCTCCTACCTAGTGACAGACACTTATTGACTGATTCTTGGCAAGGACCATTTAAAGTGACAAGACAGATTTCACCTGTAGACTATGAGATTCAAATAAAAGACAAACACAAAATATTCCACGTCAATATGCTAAGACCATATTACAACAGAGACAACGAACAAGACGATACAACAGCCTGTACAGTGATAATAGACCATGAAGATGACGAGGTTAGTGACGAAATTCCAACACCTGCATTAGACACGACAAACTGCTTGAAGGAAATTAAAATCAACCCAAAGTTAACTCAAGCAGAAACAGACAGTTGCAAACATCTCATACAACAGTACACCACCATCTTCTCCAACAACCCAGGACAAACAGAATTAGTACAACATCACATCACACTCACGTCAAATACACCCATAAAATGCAGACCATACACCATTCCATTGCATTACAAAGAAAACTTACATCAGGAGATCATTAGCTTAGAGAAAAACAACATCATTAGACGATCCCAATCACATTTCTCATCTCCAATGGTCATAGTACGCAAAAAGGACAACACGATAAGACTCTGTGTCGACTATAGGAAATTAAATAAGATAACTCTTTTAGATCTAGAACCAATGGCAAACTCTGAAGATCTACTGACAGAACTGACAGACTCTAGGTTTTTTACGAAGGTAGACATGACTAAAGGTTACTGGCAAATAGCGGTAGACGAACAGAGCAGACATCTGACAGCTTTGCCACACCTTGGGGACTGTACGAATGGTGCAAACTTCCATTTGGGCTTGTCAATGCCCCAGCTACATTCGTACGTATGACACGACTTCTATTAGTAGACATACCAAACATTATCTGTTACATAGACGACATTTGTGTTCACACAAAGACGATGACAGACCACATAAAGACATTAGAACAGACATTTGAACGGATTAGACAGCACGGACTGACGGTAAAGCCTGCAAAAGTAGACATAGCCTATCAGGAAATATCCTTCTTGGGGTACAAAATATCTAATGGCTTTGTCACGACAGACGATAACATTGTGTCCAAGATACTAAAACTCTCACTTCCGACTACGAAAAAGCAAGTCAGAAGTTTGTTGGGACTTATAAATTATTATAGGCAGTTCATACCAGATTTTGCTGAACTGACCGAAGTATTTACTAACCTACTAACGAAAGATCAACCTGAGAAAATTGTAAACAATGAATGCCTAAAATTTGCATTCCAGAAAGTATTATCTTATTTTTCTGATAATAGCTTAAACAATCCCATTCTAAAATTGCCCAATTTACAAATCCCTTTCAGATTACGCACAGACGCGAGCTCCGTGGCAATTGGAGCAGTCTTGTTACAGGAGCATGATAACATCCTACATCCTGTGTACTTTGTCTCCAGAAAATTAAAACCGAGAGAACGTGCTTGGTCAACACCACAGTTGGAAGCCCTAGCTCTAGTGGTGGGTATAACTAAATTGTCCAGATTCCTCCTGGGACGTCATTTTATTGTGGAGTCTGACAGTAGTCCATTGAGATTTATCAATTCAGGTGTACCTTCCAACCAAATGATAGCTCGCTGGTCTCTTAAGCTTCAAGATTACAGCTTTGAAGTTCGACATATCGCGGGCAGAACCAACACGATTGCCGATCTTTTGTCCCGTTGTCCGACCGACCCAGTAAGCACCAATGTCTGAGTGCAGTGTGTTAAATACACTCAGACCGACACAGCCATCCATCAGTGAAGTTTTTTTCCACAAAAGCTGTGTATGTCTACTATGTGATGTGATAGGGTTTATTCCCAATATATATAGTTTTCTTATTTTATTATTAACGTAGTGATTGTCGTGAATAATTGTGTAGTGTGTGGTAGAAAGTGAACTTTATTAATTGTATATATATTACGAAACAAGAACAGTGCCACATTCGCTCTGAACTTACCGCAAGCGAACTATCCAATTTATCAGTGGTATCTGCGTTTGGAACATATCCAGTGATATTTTAAATCCGTGTGTGAAAGTGTGACCTGAACATTGACATCTACACCACTGCAGTCAATCGAAATCCAGAAGTTTTTCCAGTGAAACAACCAACACATGAACGATCAGAACAGTGTACATTCCGTTTTACTACATCAGACCGGAACAAGTGTGTTCTACAATTTTCAACATCAGCTGTTCGTGTGTACTTCCGGATGATTTAGAAATTTAGTTCAAAATTAGCAGACGACAAACAAAAGCTTAAAAAGTTATAACACTTTTAAACTATTTAGGCATCAACAATTTTGAATACACGAATTGTGTATTAATATTTTTCATTTAGTGTAATCTTAGAATCATATCTTGATTAATTTATTCATACTATCGACATTTTTTCGCTAGTATGGAAAAACATCAAGCTATGACGCTGAGAAATAGAAGAATTATTGTAAGATATTATATTTGATAATTTTTGAAGTTATGTCCCTTTCATTTAATTGTTATTACATTATTACACCAAGGGCGGTAAATTGAAATGTATAGCGATTATGTGTTGTATATAAATAGCCATGTTGTTGCCAGATTGTTAACACGCCAAGAAGCCATCTACTGGGCATGGTATAGTGTTACCGACATTGCAGACCGACACAAGAGCTCCTGGCCAAATGAGGTCAGAGGTTAAGTGTTGAATGCGGCTTATATAAAGCCGTATTACGGTCTTGCCAGATGTTTTTTGTTTCAAAAAGCATATTATTATTTTTTTTTAGAGGCTGCGAGGTAGTTGCTTGGGAAGCTGTTACTACCGATCTGACTGGGTCAATAATGCAATTAAGGTAATCAGCCATCAAGAGGATGAAACTTGACAAGTGTTAAAGGTTGAACACCACATGTCTTAAAATACAATTTCCATGTCTTATATGTTTCTATGCCAAGATGTGTATTCTTATGTATTTCTATACCAATGTATATAACAACAGAAGGGTCGACTCTGACAAGGTTAAAATATTAACCCGGCATGTATATAGAGTGTACATGAAAGATGACATCTTTCATGAAGAAGCCCCGGGGGAGCATGTCAGAGTCTAAAGTATTGCCAGCAGAGATGCAGGGACATCGTTACGCCCGCCAGGCGAATAGTCCCTAGCAGGGATGCCGTAACATCGTTACGCCCGCCAGGCGAGTATTAGTTACCTGCCTGCGAGGTTGCTGGCTGACGAGACAGCCAGCGGTCAGGCAAGGACAAAGCAGGACGCACGCAGGCCTCGTGAAGCCACTTCAGGTGGGAAGGCGCGTTGCGAGAAATAGCCAGACAGCTCTGGGACTCGGACTCGACTGGACGTATGGAGAGAGAAAGGCTTTGTGTAGTTCTGTGCCCGAAAGTCGAGTGCTTGTACATCTTGTGAGATAGACTGTAAGCTGTGGGTTGCCTGTAAGTGTATTGTTATAACTTATGTATTGTAATGATCATCTCTAGATCGTATTGTGTGTGATCTGTAAATAAATCCATTGAAACTTCGTGTCGTTGTGTCTCAAGTCAAATCACGTTGTACTTGTACTGTCTCACATGTGTTAGGTATAACGAGCCAGGTTTAAGACCCTGACATTATGTACAAATAAGACTGGGAGTACGACGGGGGTGTGTCTTGCCACCGGATCTCTTCTCCCTCTATAGCGAAGTAATAATGAGAGAGATCAAAGAGAAGCCGTAAATACTAATCGCAGGATATAATATAAATAATATACGCTATGCAGATGACACAGTATTGGTGGCGGATAATGCAACAGACCTAAAACAATTGTTGGACATTGTAGTATCAGATATTGCAAGGAAAGGACTCTCCTTGAATAGAAAGAAAGCAGTAACAATGGTGATATCAATGAAAAAGGTGACACCGAAATGTGAAATAGAAATAGAATTAAACATTCTTAACCAAGTGGATAGTTTTAAATACCTACGGGCATTTATAACATCAGATAGAAGATGCACAACAGAGATTAAAAGCAGAATAGGGTAAGCAAAAGCTGCATTTCAGAAAATGAAGAGTATCTTATGCAGTAAGTCACTATCATTGAATGTAAGAAAGTGAGTGCTGAAGTGCTATATAGAACCAGTTTTGCTGTATGGCTGTGAATCTTGGAATGTATATTAACAAACTAGGAAGAGCTTGGAACAGAGATGTGGTGCCTGAGGCGAAGGTTGTGAATTCCTTGGACTGCCAAAGTAACTAACAACGATTGCCTTAAAGAGGCTAATGAAACTAGAACATTATATACAGCAATAAGAAAGAGACAAACAGCTTTTTTTTGGTAATGTGACGAGAAGAGAGGCATTGGAGAACATGGTGACAACTGGAAAGATCGAGGGGAAGAGAGGCAGAGACTACCAAGAGAAATTATGCATGATTGATTGAGACGGTGGCATGGAGGAATATTATCAGCAGAGTTGATCCAGAAAACCTAAGACAAAGATCTGTGGAGAGTCATGAACGCCTGCGGCAGCCGGCATTGCACTTGATGTTGATGATGATGATGTATCACTCTTGTCCAGCTTACACACATCTTTGTATCGTTGTAGAGGCCGACCATGAGATCTCTTACCCATCTGTAATTCACCAAAAAAGATGTTCTTTGGTATTCTACCATCACCCATCCTCATAATGTCCTATCCATCTAAGTCTACGAAGACTGAGCATGGAATAAACTGTCACACAACCTAATCTTCCCAATATTTCAGTAGTTGTTATTTTGTCTTGCAACTTAATATCAACTATTCTTCGCAGACACCGCATATGAAAGCTGTTTAAACGTTTCTCTTGGTGTGAGTAAGTTGACCAGGTTTCACTGCCATAAAGAAGAGTACTAAGGATATAGGCTTGATAGACAAGGCCTTTCATTTTGGCAGTAAGTTTCCTGTTCTCCCAGACTCTTTTTGCTAACCTGTTCATTGTTGTTGCTGCCTTACCAATCCGGATGTTGATTTCCTGATCTAGGGATAATTTGCTATTTACCACTGATCCTAGATATGTAAAATAGTCTACCATCTCCAGTTCGGCGTCGTCAATAAAGATTGATGGTACCCCATGTGCACCTTTTGACATAATTTGTGTTCCGAGACAGGTATAGACAAGGGATGGAATTATACCTGTCCGTAGCACAATGCCTAGGCTGAAATATAAAGACCATGTGTTGTCCATGCAGCATGATCCCTCTATCGGCCTGCCTAGTTCACTCCAGAGGAAAGGTAACACCCCTACATCTGTATCAAGACAAGCTGCAGAAGCTGCCGGACCAACAATGCATTGTTCTAACTGTCCGCCTGTCGGAGCTTCGATCCTAGACCAGCTGCCAACCAAGGCTTAGGGTCTGGTCTGCCCTACCATGACATTTTGTCTTCAGGTTGCATTTTCCCGCACCAGGATAAACTTGTACCTTCTCAATTGCGCTCCTCCACCCGAAGCCGTTGGCATAATGTTGAGTGTCGGGTTTGGTAAGCGCAGACCAACATTCGGCGCTAACAGAAAGTAGGTAGTAATTCTTGTCTGTACCGTACATACAAATTTCTAATTGCCTATTCTTCCATACGAATTATTACGAGTAAAAATGGAAAGTAAAACAGACCAGCCTTATAAGATCACAACCACCGGTGACAGAATGAACATAGCCTTGTCAACACACAAACATTAAACACAACAAAATGACACGGATATAAATACATTCAAAAAGTATCAAACATGTCTCGCAACTGAGATCCTGGCACGGAGGTTTTCAAGAGCATTCAAAACAGCAGTTTTAATTGTTCATATACTCTCAAACAAATTACCAGTCACTCAACAACAAACGACACCAACATCTCTTGTAGCCGGAGCATGATGTGGGTATATAACGTGTTAGAGCCATCTCAATGTCTTAGACATGAGCGCAAGGAGCGATAGATGGCCCGTCTATCCCAGCAGTGAATGACCAGAGTTGGCATCCAACAGATGCAAGGAGCGATAGATGGTCAGTCTATCCCAGCAGTGAATGACCAGAGTTGGCATCCAACAGATATCTGACCGTGCTCATGTCATTGTGGTCGTGTAGTTCGCTAGATAGGAAGGTCGATAATTAAGTACGTAGATAGTTGGGTATGTCGGTAGCTAGGTAGGCCAATTGTTAGGTAGGTTGGTAGTTAGGTAAGTTGATAATTAGGCTTATCAATAATGAGGTAGATCGATAGTTAAGTACGTTGACAGTTAGGTATGTCGGTAATTACGTAGGGTGATACATAAAGATGTCAGTAGTTGATTTTCAATGCTGGTAAACAAGAAAAAAAAAAACAAGGACAGTAGTTGTTTTAAATCAGTGTAATAAATAATTGATGGCACCGCGGCATAGACAATAAATTATCAATGGCAATAAAAACATGGATAATAAGTTATCAATGACAATACAAACAGAGATAGTAAATAATGGATGACATTGAAAACATAGACGACGTGCCTTCGTTGACAATGCACAAATCCATTGGTTAATTTTGTGTTGGTTGACTGTCCCGAGGTGAACAACCTTGTACAGGTTGATGTCCAGCCATTTGTGTTTCTACTTCACGGCTACAGCTGTGACGCTGGGATTGATATCTAGCCATTTGTGTTCCCACTCCACGGCTGCTGCTGTCACTCTGTTATTCCCCAGTGTGATACATATTGGGGTGTTACTGGTCCGGATGTATGTTCTGTTTCCTAAATAATGAACATGCACAATAGAAGACTGTTGTAATGCTGATGGAGGCGGGGGTTTGAGACAGATCAGTGAGGCTTTGGTCGCTGACCTAGAGAGGTTGTAAATACCAGGCATATCACGGCCACACCTGGGGACAGATCCACGAGTAGCCTCACAAGATAAACTGGGGCGTGAAAAACGTCACCAACAAACAACACCACAGACCAAAGGCGGACAGACCTGATGTAGATAAAGCAAAACACGACAGTCATCTTTCTGAAACCAGATTCCTTGATCATGGTTGGAGTCGAATATAGGTCAACAAGTTGAAAGCTATGTCAATGGTCGTTGGAAGAGCCACACATATTATCACCAAGAAAAACAGAAAAAGGGGCTAGAAAGAAGCTCGACGGATGAAAGATACGCGGATGCAGTCTAACCGTTCCACACAAATCTCTGTCAACGGACGGAACAACAGAAGCGGAACAATGCACATATGTAACGAAGGGTGTGTTTCCCTGAACGATGTCCAATATAGGAAACTGGAAGCTATAATGTTAAAATATCAAACAGGAGCAAACGGAAAGAAACGAAACGAAACAAAAACTGACAAGAAAAATAGAACTGAAAAATAGAGACAACAAATATATGATTAGTCTGGACTATTGCTGTATGGACACCATTAAAGACAGCGAAATGTTACTCCTATATATGTCTGAGTTGTGCTTGGACGAGTGTCTACCTACGCAGCAAAGTTACGTTGCTAATTAAAAAAAAATATAACCAAAAAATATTGGCAGAATTGATTTGTGGTGTAAAATGAACGACGGATATGTTCAAATACGACCCACGGGCGGGTTCACATACGACCCAAGGGTGGGTTCACAGATGACCCACGGACGGGTTTAAATCATGTTGTTAACTAAGTCAAACCGATCTAGGCAATGAGGAAAGTTACAGGACATTCAGGAACACCAGAACCCTGTATTATTGCAGCAATCTGGAATTGAATGTTGTTCCGTCTCCGCAGTTGCTGGTGTGGCGTGAACTCTGTGAATTGTATTATTACGTCACAGAAAAATGCCTGGACAGTTTTGCTTGCATTGACCAGATGTTACTGTTCAGTTAGTCATCTTGGTTTTGATTTCCCAAATTAAATTAAATTATCTCAAATTAAAGTAAATTATCTTAAACGACAACTAGTTAATAAACATTCCCATATGTATGGTACGTTACACCTTCCTTATTTATTTATCATGTCCATGGTAAACATTGCCTCAGTGATTCATGTATTATTGATTATTTTTCATGCGTATTAATGCTTATTGTTCTTTTATTTGTCTAAGATTAGCTTCATAAGTGATGTTGAATGAAATAATGTATGAGAGGAATTAGAGAAGAAGGGCAGAATGTCACATGGGCCTGTGTGCCCAATTCTTAACCCTTTAAAAATAAAGATTGTTCGTTCGTTCGTTCGTTCCCATCAGTTCAAACCTGTTCTTCTTGTGTGTTCTCAAATGGTTCACAATTCATGTAGTCACTGAACATAGCATATTCTGTGTTTACAAATCTGGCAAGGAAATGACGGGACACGAGACAGCTAGAATCTGCTAGGTGTCCTGTCGCAGCTTGCAACCATAATACAGGCGTGAGCTTCACTATATCAAGTCTACTCTGATGAGGTCGAGTGTACAGAAATCCCACATCTCTAGGGAAAGTGATGAATTGTGACAACTTGTCCGGGGGGCGTCTTCCAAACACCCTGCTCTCACAGGAAGTGGGTGATTGTGAGCAGCTGGTCTATGGGATATGGAACATAGTTTAAGATGATGTATCAGAACACAATATTGCGGGACTCTATTATATAGAGAACAGAGTGCGGGCAGGAGAACGGGAACAACAACTGCAACTCTAATACGCCGTCATACGTCAGTGCACCCAATATTAGAGGGATGTTTAGATCACGTGTTATGTTCAAACAAACATATCCGTAATCATTCAGCGATGTTTGTGTGTTTGCTAGACACCTTTGGCGATATAGCTAACCACGAAATAACACTTTGTGATGACAGAAACACTGTTTTCACACCTGGAATAAACTGATTTCTTACCATAAACACTCTTAATGACATAAATGGTAATTCAGTTACCTGAAGTTAGGTGAGACACCGTATCCAGGTTGTGACAAATTATCATACTCACAGATAAATCAATGACGCACCAAATCGTCATGTTTAGCGTTTACTACAACCGGAAAATAGTCAATTATTGGAAATAATTGTCACTAATGGCTTACTGTAGTAACAGTAAGAACCGCGAATGGTTAGAAATTATTGCAAGGGTAGAACAATTTTCAACGGGTATCATTCATTTTCTGGGGCGTTTTCTTGGGATGAGGTCCTCGGGGTAGGAGGCTGGTGGAGGGAGGGAGGGAGGGCGGGAGGTAGGGAGAAAAGCTGTCTAGTTTCCCCATTGCGAAATAATTTCAAGGTATTTTCAAGGTAATTCCAACTTGTAGACTCTAATGAGAAAAAAATTGTAAAGAAATTTAATTCCTTAAGAAAATACAAACATAACTAACATTCATAAAGTGTGGAGTCACGCAATTACATATCAGGGTTAGATGTCAAAGAAAACATATAATTTGAGGACACATTCTGCAGGTTTACCGAGTTGCCTGAACAATAATTGATCATCATCTTAGATATAATCATAAAGTATCAATGTTGATCATGGTCTTAGCAAGGAAGAAGTAACTGACATGTGGGCATCTGAACAGGTTAAATGTTGACAGAGCGATATCCGAAACTAGAGTTGCTTGTTACATGGACATAACGTGTCATTGCCACAGTCCATGAATGAGTTAGGAAACAACTTGATGTCACTGTAATCGCTGTGTCTAAGTTACAATAATTACCCGAAAAATTACACCCTTGTACCCAACTACACAATACAGATCATTACAGTTGGTGCACGCCTTCTCCGGCTATCTTCAGGTAGTTGAACGTGTTCGGGTGTAAATGTCCGGATGTATTTGTCCGGATGTATTTGTCGCTAGTCAGTGCCATCTGAGTGACGTGGGCAGTTGTGGTATTTAAATGTTACCGCCCGTCAACTAAAATTGTTACCTTACCGGTGTCCGGAAGTGTATGTAGATTGGGAGACAGGCGCGCCCATATATCGGTTCCTGAACCTGTGTGTAAATCTGGGAGATAGGCACACGATCTTACTGGTTCCTAAAGTTATTTATAAATCTAGGAGATAGGCACACGATATTGTCGGTTCCTCAACCTGTTTGTAAATCTAGGAGATAGGCACACGATATTGTCGGTTCCTGAATCTGTTTGTAAATCTAGGAGATATACACACGATCGCCCTGGTTCCCGACCCTGTTTGTAAGTCTGCGAGACAGACACATACACCTATTAATTCCTGAACCCGTTAGTTGAACTGGGAGGCGGACAAGCCAGCCTATCAGTTCCCGAACCTATTTGTATGTCTCCCAGACAGGCACGCACACTTGTTAGTGTCTCAACCTGTGTGTAGAGTTGGGAGACAAGGACAACTCGGCAACTGGCCCTGCTGTAACCGTAACTGTTGAACAAGACCCAGACAGTTTTAGAGTTCTGGAGAAGGACTGCCGGCAAGGATTGAAAGATTGTAGGAATAGTTGCCAGTTTGGTGGTTTGTGAGGTTACTACCAGGATGGAGAACCAAGGGAATTCGAGTGCTAGCCCAGGGTACTTGAGTGTCCAGCCTGAGGCGGGTGTTCTGGCCGACTTGATCAGCGACCACACGAGGAGCTACCTGGACATCGTCTTCTACGTGGTACTGCAGGGGGTGGTGACCTTGTGTGGGTGTGTTTTCAACGTGATGAACATCGTCGTGTTTGTCAAACAGGTAATAGCCGCTTTTGTGTGGGTTGCGTCGATTGTCTTTTCCTCCACTCCACCCTTCGGTTCTGTGTTTGGATTGTGTCTGCTGTCTTGTTGCTCCACTTGAAACGTCGGTTCTGTGTGGATTGTGTCTGTTGTCTTGTTGCTCCACTCCACCCTTCGGTTCTGTGTTTGGATTGCGTCTGTTGTCTTGTTGCTCCACTTCAAACTTCGGTTCTGTGTGGATTGTGTCTGCTGTCTTGTTGCTCCACTTCAAACTTCGGTTCTATGTTTGGATTGTGTCTGTTGTCTTGTTGCTCCACTTCAAACTTCGGTTCGGTGTGGACTGTGTCTGCTGTCTTGTTGCTCCACTTCAAACTTCGGTTCGGTGTGGACTGTGTCTGCTGTCTTGTTGCTCCACTTCAAACTTCGGTTCGGTGTGGACTGTGTCTGCTGTCCACTTCTATCGTAACTGTGTGAGGTCTTGGATATGATGGTGTACATTCTGTTAAACACTCACACCCATACGTCACACCAGCAATCTACTAATTCTCGCATTAGTCTGTGGACGTACAGGCCATGCAGAGACACCAGGAAACCCCCATTGAAAAACTGTGGCATTTACCATGTGAACTCAGACAACATGGCCGCGGGTCGCTGTGCTTAGGGAGGTCATATCTCTGACCTTGGGACAGTTTAGAAGTGACGAACCTACCCAGAGACACCTCACTTGGGACAGTTTAAAATCCAGGAACCTACCGAGAGACACGCCACTAGGAACAGTTTAGAATTGTTATCTCTACATGTAACAGTTTCGAATTGTTATCTCTGCATGGAACAGTTTAGAATTGTTACCTCTACATGTAACAGTTTAAAATTGTTGCCTCAACATGCAACAGTTTAGAATTGTTGCCTCTACATGTAACAGTTTAAAATTGTTGCCTCTAGATGTAACAGTGTAGAATAGAATATACTTCATTGAACAGGTTAGAATGGTAGCCTCTACATGTAACAGGTCAGAATAGTTGCCTCTACATGTAACAGTTTAGAATTGTTGTCTCTACATATAACAGTTTAGAATTGTTGCCTCTACATATAACAGTTTAGAATTGTTGCCTCTACATGCAACAGTTTAGAATTGTTGTCTCAACATGTAACTGTTTAGAATTATTGCCTCAACATGTAACTGTTTAGAATTGTTGCCTCTACATATAACAGTTTAGAATTGTTGCCTCTACATGCAACAGTTTAGAATTGTTGTCTCAACATGTAAATTTTTAGAATTGTTGTCGCTACATATAACAGTTTAGAATTGTTGCCTCTACCTGTAACAGTTTAGAATTGTTGCCTCTACCTATAATAGTTTAGAATTGTTGCCTCTACATGCAACAGTTTAGAATAGTTGCCTCTACAGTGTAATAGTTTAGAATTGTTGCCTCTACATGTAACAGTTTACAATTGTTGCCTCTACATGCAACAGTTTAGAATTGTTGACTCTATATGTAACAGTTTATAATTGTTGCCTCTACATGTAACAGTTTAGTATTGTTGCCTCTACATGTAACAGTTAGAATTGTTGCCTCTACATGTAACAGTTTAGAATTGTTGCCTCTACATGTAACAGTTTAAAATTGTTGCCTCTAGATGTAACAGTGTAGAATCGAATATACTTCATTGAACAGGTTAGAATGGTAGCCTCTACATGTAACAGGTCAGAATAGTTGCCTCTACATAAAACAGTTTAGAATTGTTGTCTCTACATATAACAGATTAGAATTGTTGCCTCTACATATAACAGTTTAGAATTGTTGCCTCTACATGCAACAGTTTAGAATTGTTGTCTCAACATGTTACTGTTTAGAATTATTGCCTCAACACGTAACTGTTTAGAATTGTTGCCTCTACCTGTAACAGTTTAGAATTGTTGCCTCTACATGCAACAGTTTATAATTGTCTCAACATGTAACTTTTTAGAATTGTTGTCGCTACATATAACAGTTTAGAATTGTTGCCTCTACCTGTAACAGTTTAGAATTGTTGCCTCTACCTATAATAGTTTAGAATTGTTGCCTCTACATGCAACAGTTTAGAATTGTTGCCTCTACATGTAACAGTTTATAATTGTTGCCTCTACATGTAACAGTTTATAATTGTTGCCTCTACATGTAACAGTTTAGAATTGTTGCCTCTACATGCAACAGTTTAGAATTGTTGCCGCTATATGTAACAGTTTATAATTGTTGCCTCTACATGTAACAGTTAGAATTGTTGCCTCTATATGTAACAGTTTAGAATTGTTGCCTCTATATTTAACAGTTTAGAATTGTTGCCTATACTTGTAACAGTCTAGAATTGTTGCCTCTACATGTAACAGTTAGAATTGTTGCCTCTACATGCAACAGTTTAGAATTGTTGCCTCTATATGTAACAGTTTATAATTGTTGCCTCTATATGTAACAGTTTAGAATTGTTGCCTCTACATGTAACAGTTTAGAATTGTTGCCTCTACATATAACAGTTTAGAATTGTTGCCTCTATATGTAACAGTTTAGAATTGTTGCCTCTATATGTAACAGTTTAGAATTGTTGCCTCTACATATAACAGTTTAGAATTGTTGCCTCTACATATAACAGTTTAGAATTGTTGCCTCTACATGTAACAGTTTATAATTGTTGCCTCTACATATAACAGTTTAGAATTGTTGCCTCTACATGTAACAGTTTAGAATTGTTGCCTCTACATATAACAGTTTAGAATTGTCGCCTCTACATGTAACAGTTTAGAATTGTTGCCTCTACATATAACAGTTTAGACTTGTTGCCTCTACATGTAATAGTTTAGAATTGTTGCCTCTACCTGTAACAGTTTAGACTTGTTGCCTCTACATATAACAATTTAGAATTTTTGCCTCTACCTGTAACAGTTTAGAATTGTTGCCTCTACATATAACAGTTTAGAATTGTTGCCTCTACCTGTAACAGTTTAGAATTGTTGCCTCTACATATAACAATTTAGAATGGTTGCCTCTACATGTAACAGTTTAGAATTGTTGCCTCTACATATAACAGTTTAGAATTTTTGTCTCTACATATAACAGTTTCGAATTGTTGCCCTCTACATATAACAGTTTAGAATTGTTGCCTCTACATGTAACAGTTTAGAATTGTTGCCTCTACATATAACAGTTTAGAATTGTTGCCTCTACATATAACAGTTTAGAATTGTCGCCTCTACATATAACAGTTTAGAATTGTTGCCTCTACATATAACAGTGTTTAGACTTGTTGCCTCTACATATAACAATTTAGAATTGTTGCCTCTACATGTAACAGTTTAGACTTGTTGCCTCTACATATAACAATTTAGAATTTTTGCCTCTACATATAACAGTTTAGAATTGTTGCCTCTACATATAACAGTTTAGAATTGTTGCCTCTACCTGTAACAGTTTAGAATTGTTGCCTGTACATATAACAATTTAGAATGGTTGCCTCTACATGTAACAGTTTAGAATTGTTGCCTCTACATATAACAGTTTAGAATTGTTGTCTCTACATATAACAGTTTAGAATTGTTGCCTCTACATATAACAGTTTAGAATTGTTGCCTCTACATGTAACAGTTTAGAATTGTTGCCTCTACATATAACAGTTTAGAATTGTTGCCTCTACATATAACAGTTTAGAATTGTTGTCTCTACATATAACAGTTTAGAATTGTTGCCTCTACATATAACAGTTTAGACTTGTTGCCTCTACATGTAATAGTTTAGAATTGTTGCCTCTACCTGTAACAGTTTAGACTTGTTGCCTCTACATATAACAATTTAGAATTTTTGCCTCTACCTGTAACAGTTTAGAATTGTTGCCTCTACATATAACAGTTTAGAATTGTTGCCTCTACCTGTAACAGTTTAGAATTGTTGCCTCTACATATAACAATTTAGAATGGTTGCCTCTACATGTAACAGTTTAGAATTGTTGCCTCTACATATAACAATTTAGAATTGTTGCCTCTACCTGTAACAGTTTAGAATTGTTGCCTCTACATGTAACAGTTTAGAATCGAGGACACTTTATGGAACAGTGAGGATCGAGGATGTTCCAGTGAACAGGCTGGACTTGTAGAGTCCTCGATTTAAAACTGTTAAAGGAAAATGTACCCCTCTATTGCTGTCTCAAAGACTCGAGCAGCGAACCAGCAGTCTAGACGGCAGCGCGTGTAGGATATTGTAGCATAGATGTACCTTTGGCACCACCTGGTGTACGGGTGCACCTGTGTCAATGTCAATCTTTAGTGATGTAAATAAACAATCAACATCAGCTTGTCTACGTGTGTGTCAATGTCCATGTCATACTTTCAGGGATTTAAAGACACCGTCAATATCAGCTTGTCTACGTGTGTGTCAATGTCCATATCATACTTTCAGGGATTTAAAGGCATCGTCAATATCAGCTTGTCTACGTGTGTGTCAATGTCCATGTCATACTTTCAGGGATTTAAAGAATCCGTCAACATCAGCTTCCTGGGACTGGCCATCTCCGACCTGGGTGCTCTGGTGACCCTCCTATGGATGAGCATCTGCTACACCCCAGACTTCCGCTTCTCGGACATCCCGTTCGAGTCACTGGACATACAACATCTGACTGCCTGTGAGTATCTCTGTCTGTGAGTGTCTCTGTCTGTGCGATATTCATGTCAGTGCTCTTACAGGAGGATGTCCCCCAACTGAGTATCTTAATGGGTAGTTTAGACTCGATTAGTATTACCTCAACTCAGTATCTTAATGTGTAGTTTAGACTCGATTAGTATTCCATCAACTCAATATCTTGATGTGTAGTTTAGACTCGATTAGTATTCCGTCAACTCAATATCTTGATGTGTAGTTTAGACCAACTCTTTATTCCCTCATTGTGTCATGTCATAGTCAGATATGACTGAGCTACCGTATAACAGTAGACGGTACTGACTGCTTTCTGTCAGCGCCGAACTTTGGGCGGCGCTTACCAAACCCGACACCCCACATTGTGCCAACGGCTTCGGGCGGAAGAGCGCAATTGGGATGGTACAAGCCTTACCCTGGTAGGAGGAAATGCAAGCTAAAGACAAAATGTCATGGCAGGGCAGACCAGGCCCTAAGCCTTGGTTGGCGGCTGGTCTAGGATCGAAGCTCCGACAGGCGGACAGTTAGAGCATTGGTTCAGATGTTGTCTCCGTGTGATGATGAAGTCCAGCTGGTGCCAATAGCCGGATCTTGGATGTTTCCATGTGACCTTATGCATCTCTTTTGTTTTAAAAAAGGAGTTTGTAATACATAGGTCATTTCTGGTGCAATGCTCCAGCAGCCTTTGCCCATTTTCATTCATGCGACCGATGTTGTATTTTCCAAGGCACACTGGCCATGAACTTGAGTCCTTGCCCAGACGAGCATTGAAATCACCGAGCATATAAATGTAGTCAGATTTTGGAACTGCCTTGATCACTCCTCATAGAACGAATCCTTCACATCATCAGAGGAATCGAGTGTCGGTGCATATGCAGTAATAATGGTGGCAAACCCACAAGAGGTTGCCAAGCGCAGGGATAATAGTCTTTCATTTCCTCCTATTGGAATTTCAATCATTCCCAGTAGCGAATTCTTCACTGCAAAGCCTACACCGTATTGCCTTTTTTCTGTCTGCCCTCTACCCTTCAAAAATAAAAGGTGTAATTGTTTTCCCTGAGTGACCCTTCCTCAGCGAGGCGAGTCTTCTGCAGGCCAGCAATATCAATGTTAAGACGATTGTGTTCGGTATCAATCACAGCCGTTTTTCTCACATCGTCAATATTGGTCAAGTCAGTGGAAAATCCTGGACACATAGTTCTCACGTTCCAGGTTGCAAGCCGTAGCTTGAGGTTTCTATTTTTATTTTTATTTGTACCTGGTGCATTGGTTTTACAGCCTGCAATCAGATTGTGTCCTAGCCCCAAGCACCCATTGAAGCAGGCAGGCTGTGGCGGATCAGCACCCAATTGGCCGGGGGCTGCCCAGCTTGAGGCGGGCGGTAGCTGATCAATGACACCTGTAGGTGTCTCCCACCGTCAGAGGCAACGCGTGGCGCCCCATGTCTACGCCAACTGACAAGGACTTATAACCCGTAATTGCTACCTCTCGTTTTGATTTCGAGACCGGTTAAGACCAGGGATGGAGTTATAGCCTCTCCATAGCACAAAGCTTGGGCTAAAATATAGAGATCATGTGTTGCCCATGGAGCATTATCCCTCTCTCGTCCTGCCTAGTTCACTCCAGAGGAAAGGTAACACCCCTACATCTGGAACAAGACAAGCTGCAGAAGCTGCCGGATCAGCAAAGCAATGCTCTAACTGTCCGCCTGTCGGAGCTTCGATCCTAGACCAGCCGCCAACCAAGGCTTAGGGCCTGGTCTGCCCTGCCATGACATTTTGTCTTTAGCTTGCATTTCCTCCCACCAGGGTAAGGCTTGTATCCTCCCAATTGCGCTTTTCCGCCCGAAGCCGTCGGTAGAATGTGGGGTGTCGGGTTTGGTAAGCGCCGCCCAACGTTCGGCGCTAACAGAAAGCAGGTAGTACCGTCTACTGTTATATGGTCGCTCAGTCAGACGGCAAGGTGCCAATGTAATATTCCCTCAACTCAATATCTTGATGTGTATTTTAGACCCAATCTATATTCCCTCAACTCAATGTCTTTATGTGTAGGTTAGACCCGATCAGCAGTCCCTCATCTCAATATTTTGTTGTGGGTAGGATAGACCAGATCAGTGTTCCCTCAACTAAATTTCTGGATGTGGGTAGGTTAGACCCATGGCTGTCTTCCAGAACAAGAGGGGTGTAGTATTTGGTGCATAAAGTCTGTATCAGATACAAAGAATGGGTGAGTCCGTTGTCAAGGTGGTGCTGCCAAGTTCCTGTTACCAACAGGTCTGTTCGTTTGCTTCGCACATTTTTGGCATCTGATCCAGATGTTTGGGGAAACATAATATGCCTCGTGTTCATCAAATCTCCTACTCTACCGGTAGGGATCCTTGCGATTGTTGTTCGTTGCACAAGCTGCAGATGTCGCTCTCAGGGAGCAGATTTGAGTCATGAGAAGACGTGGTGCGGAACATGATGGTCAGACTGTTACTAACCCAGAGGGATTCAGGAAATGCTTCCGACAATGGCGGGCTGGCTGGGAGAGGTGGGTACAATCCAAAAGGGAGGTCTGTGAATGGGGTTAGGGTTTACACTTTTATGTCCACGGAGTTTTCCCAGCCAGAGGTCCGGTACTCTTTGGCCAGCCCTCGTATTTTTGTGAACTATGGTGAAGATAGCAAGGTGTGTGATACACGTACGTTTGAGAAAGAGACAGAATAACAAGTTGTGTGATAGAAGTAGGTCTGAGAAACAGAGACAATAACAAGTTGTGTGATAGAAGTACATTTGAGAAACAGAATAACAAGTTGTGTGATAGAAGTATGTTTGAGAAACAGAAAAACTAACAAGTTGTGTGTAACAAGTATGTTTGAGAAACAGAATAACAAGTTATGTGATAGAAGCACGTTTGAGAAAGAGACAGAATAACAAGGTATGTCATAGAAATACGTTTGAGAAACAGACAGAATCACAAGTTATGCGATTCAAGTACGTTTGAGACACAGACATAATGATAACAAGTTATGTAAGAGTAATATTTTGAGAGACAGGCAGATGATAACATGTTTTATGATAGAAGTATATTTGAGAAAGAGGCAGATGATAACAAAGCATGAGAAAAAGTCGTTTGATGAAAGATTGCAGACAAAATTTGTTAATGTTTCCATGATTTCCACAGGCTGGCCGCACGGATGTTTTGCCCGGATCACCAGCTGCATCACGGCCTTCATCACACTGGAGAGGTGCCTCTGTATCACTCTCCCGCTGAAAGTCAAGGACATCATCACCCCCAAACGCACCATCGTCGTCAACATCTTCATTTTTCTCCTCATGTTCTGCATCCTCTCACCCGCCTTTTATGCGGATCGCTTCGGCCCAGTCGCCGCCCCAAAGAGAAACAAAACCCTGATTGGGCTGGTCTTCGTTGAGAATGGTCAGTTCATCGAGAGTATTTGCAAGACCATGGACGTCAGCGTCCAGTTGATCGCTTTTGTCATCGTCAGCATCAGCACCGGCATCTTAACTAAAAATTTACTGCAGAACACAAAATGGCGGATATCGATGGCGAAATCTACCACTTCCGGTTCCGGTCAAGACATGGGTAACCGAGATAAGAAAGTTGTGAGAATGGTCACGTGCATCTCCTGTATGTTCATCGTCTGTTTCCTGCCGACGGTCGTCAACTATATCGTCATGTTCATCTTCCCCTCCTACAGTGTCAAAGGTCGATATTCCAACACGTTCCGGTTTGTATGGGCCCTGCTGAAGATTCTGGAAGCCATCCACAGCTCGGCCACCATCTTAATCTATTTCAACATGAGCACTAAGTACCGGGCGGTAGTGCTCAGTCTCTTCAAGCAACGCCTCAATAATGCTGACAAGAAGACTTCAGCACAGACAACAAGAGAGAAAGACATTACCAGTGAAACTTTATGTCCCTAGTCATGAAAGGAACTATGCGTTTATGTTCCGTTCACTTGATTCACAAACAATTACTCGTCTCCTGGTATTTCTTACAGTGAAATCAAGGCTATTCTTTCACAAACAATTACTCGTCTCCTGGTATTTCTTACAGTGAAATCAAGGCTATTCTTTCTCCATATATAGATATTATACACATGAAACTGACACCCTGGACATAGTGTCTCTGATGACTGGGAACCTATGGTCCCATGTAGTTGTCACTATCTTCTTTCTCTTGCTGCCCGACCTATAGCAGCCATGAACGGTGATCACACGCCAGGCTTCACTGTGTTCTCATATTTGACAGAAGTTTATGTTTCTTACATGCTGGTTATTATTATTAGTTTCAGCAACATATATCTTTCTCTGAGTTTCCCTACCCCCCGTGGATGTTGTCTTCCCAATTTCTCTACTGAATCTCTACCCCAGATCTATTGTTCCTTTAGGGTTGTGTTTGCGCTGAACTTGGATTTATTTTTGCTGAATCTTTGGTTAGTTAGTTCCGCAGCAGCTCTCATTGGGTCAATATTCTCAACACCCTTCTCTATAAACGATATTCTTAACATTTTTCTATTTCCACGATATTTTCAACATTATTCTCTGTTTACAAAGTTCTCAACACTCTTCTCTGTTTACGACATTCTCAACATTCTTCTCTGCCCACCATATTCTCAACATTCTTCTCTGCCCACGATATTCTTAAAATTCTTCTCTATTCACGATATTCTGTACATTTTCCGAAAAGCGAAAACTCAACTGCGTCCAATCAACTAATTTCATTAATCAATGCATCCATTCAGAAAAACCCGCCAGACACAAATTGTGTTCGGTATAGACAAAGGAAAGCTAAGTGTTCACATAACGTCATTGATTTGTGGCAACAACTACAACGCACAAACTGTGTGTGACGTAGGGAGCGAAGGGGCAACTAGCATGACAGCATCGTACAGGAAGTCCAGAACTCAAGACCCCCCGGAACGCCATTAGTTCATTGAGATCTGTGACTTGTTGGATCAACACATGTGTGGCACTGGGTCACAGAGTTGTCAGAGATGATGTCAGTCTTGTGTTGATGTTGTTGTTGCTGTTGGACCAACACAAATGTGACACTGGATCACTGATTTGTCAGTGATGATGTAAGTCTTCTGTTGATGTTGTTGTTGTTGCACCAACACAAATGTGACACTGGATCACTGATTTGTCAGTGATGATGTCAGTCTTGTGTTGATGTTGTTGTACCTCGTCAGTGTGGCATGTGTGTGGAATTAGTGGCTGTACAAAAGGATGCCTTAGAGTGCCGGAGCCACATACATCGATTGTTCAGCTGAAACTAATGACAGCTGAACGTTTTATTTATCTATATTAAAGAGACAATACAGCGATCCTTGGTCGTGTAATGAGAAGATTGACATTGCAAAAACATGGTGACCGCTGGAAATAAGAGGGCGAGATGAGGGAAAGGCTGGACGCGATGGCACGGTGGCATGCTGGGATATCAGCAGACTGGATCTGTATAGAGACATGGTGCTGGGCGGGATAGCATGCTGGGATATCAGCAGACGCGATCTGTGGACAGACATGGTGCTGGGCGGGATGGCATGCTGGGATATCAGCAGACGCGATCTGTGGACAGACATGGTGCTGGGCGGGCTGTCAAGGCACGGTGGCATGCTGGGATATCAGCAGACGCGATCTGTGGAGAGAAATGGTGCTGGGCGGGATGGCATGCTGGGATATCAGCAGACTGGATCTGTGGACAGACATGGTGCTGGGCGGGATAGCATGCTGGGATATCAGCAGACGCGATCTGTGGACAGACATGGTGCTGGGTGGGCTGGCACGGTGGCATGCTGGGATATCAGCAGACTGGATCTGTGGAGAGACGTCATCGACTACGCCATTGGGCAGGTCACATGATGGCGATGCTGACACAGACAGAAGGCATAACAATAGACAGATAAATAGACAGACGGGCAAGGAGGCAGGGAGGGAGGGAGGGAAGTAGACAGATAAAAAGACATACAGACAGATAAGCCGGCCGCCTGGGTATGTATACATACCTGCATATATACTTATATTATTTACGCCAACTCTCACAGTTATGCACCCACTCAATAACATACAAATACACACTCCGTCGCATACACATATACTAATTTACAATGAAAAATATCGCTAAAAATGTTTACTTATACAGACATACTCACTGTGTGTGTATGTGTGTGAGAGAGAGAGAGAGAGAGAGAGAGAGAGAGAGAGAGAGAGAGAGAGAGAGAGAGAGAGAGAGAGATGACTGAAGAGGAGAGAGAGAGAGAGAGAGAGAGAGCGATGGGGGGGGGGGGGTGGGGTGGGGGATAGAGATCAGATTACACTTAGTTGGAAAAGTAATCTGATGATTTCTAGAGATTAATCCCGCACGATTGTCGTGGCGTGCGAGCTGACGAAACCGTAGCCTCCATCACCTTGTCTTTCTCTCTATCTCCCGCTCTCTTTTCATTATGCACTATTGATGAATGAAAGATGGGTGATTGGAAGGGCCGAATGTAAGACGGGCCTGTCTGCCCAATTTGTAACTCTTTTAAAATAAAGTTGAATAAATAAATAAATAAATAAATCCCCTTGTTTCTCTCACTACTCCCCGCTTCTCTTCTCACACTACCTGTCTACTTTTCTCTCGGTCTCTCTCTCTCTCTCTCTCTCTCTCTCTCTCTCTCTCTCTCTCTCTCTCTCTCTCCCCCCACCTCTGTCTCTTTGTGACACTCTTTCACAATCGCGCGCTCCGGCTCTCTCCCTTCTCTGGCTCTGACTTCTCCCTCTTCTCTTATCCAAACAATGACATTTATTTGTTGAACAATAACAATGAATTCAAAACATTAATAATAAATAGAAGCATGGACTTCAAACAACTCATAGATTTAGATATTTATTTACAATCCAAACATGCATAAATTTGAAATTTCCTCTGATCGCCTGTGCAGAAACATTTCTAGGTAATGCTGATAGAATCAGACACCCCGCCATACGATAAACAACATCATTAAGACCACACGAATGATCCCAACCAGACACTAAAACGAGGTCCATTTAAAAGCAATGGTTTATCGTAAATGTAAACAAAGAAGAGACAAATTGCAGATTGCACATTTATTCGATGGACCGAAGGCACATGAAAAGTCATAAATAACGGACAATGCAAAATAAAACAAGCAAACAGGAACGGTGTTGTAATATTCTCTCCAGCCCACTAATCTCATGAGACCAGCACATTTCTTTTTGTTGTCTATTCAATGTACACGGTGATTCAACGTACACTAAGTGTTTTCCATATAACATAAAGTTTGCTATTCAGTGTACACCAAATGTTCTCCGACAAGCCTACACTGTTTTCCATAAAACATACACCAAGTGTTTTCCAGATAACATATACAAAGTGTGCTCCGGAAAACATTCACAAGTGTTTTTCAGACAATAGACACCAAATGTATGTCTCCTAGTTATTCTCAAAGTTAAGTCTCATAGTTTAGTCTTACATTTCTGTCTCATAGTTAGTCTTACAGTAAAGTCTTATAACGTAGTATTACATTGATGTCTTACATTGATGTCCTATAATTCCATAATATTACCCGGAACTGTGGGAGACGTGGTGGTGAAGTAGCTAGAACTGTGTGAGACGTGGTGGGGAAGTGGTTAGAACTGTGGGGGACATGGTGGTGAAGTGTCTAGAGCTGTGGGAGACGTGGTGGTGAAGTGGTTAGAACTGTGGGAGACGTTTGTGGTGAAGTGTCTAGAGCTGTGGGAGATGTGGTGGTGAAGTGGTTAGAACTGTGGGGGACATGGTGGTGAAGTGTCTAGAGCTGTGGGAGACGTGGTGGTGAAGTGGCTAGAACTGTGGGAGACGTGATGGTGAAGTGTCTAGAGCTGTGGGAGACGTGGTGGGGAAGTGTCTAGAACTGTGGGAGACGTGGTGGTGAAGTGGTTAGAACTGTCGGAGACGTGGTGGTGAAGTGGTTAGAATTGTGGGAGACGTGGTGGTGAAGTGTCTAGAGCTGTGGGAGACGTGGTGGTGAAGTGTCTAGAACTGTGGGAGACGTGGTGGTGAAGTGTCTAGAACTGTGGGAGACGTGGTGGTGAAGTGTCTAGCTTTGACATCTCGTTCAGAAAGCAATGGAAACTACTGGACGCCTCAGTGCCTAGGAAACCAACGTGGAGGTGGGGTTGAGAAGATGGGACGATTGGGAACTTCAGCGGGAGAAGATGGGAAGATTGGAAACTTCAGCGGCAGAAGATGGAACTACTGGAAACTTCAGCCGGAGAAGATGGGACGACTGGAAACTTCAGCGGGAGAGGGTGGGACGATTGGAAACTTCAGCTGGAGAAGATGGGACGATTAGAAACTTCAGCGGGAAAAGATAGGAAGATTGGAAACTTCAGCGGGAGAAGATGGGACTACTGGAAACTTCAGCTGGAGAAGATGGGCGACTGGAAACTTCAGCGGGTGAAGACAAGACGATAGGAAACTTCAGCGGGAGAAAATGTGACTATTGGAAACTTGAGCGGGAGAAGAATTGGAATCTTAAGTGGGAGAATATGGTGGAGACTGGACGCATTAATGGGAGAAGATGTTGGGGACTGGACACTCCAGTGGGAGAAGAAGTAGACGCAGCTGGAAATAGATAATGTTGGATGATCTAAGACGTTGGCTGGGAGGATATGATCTAAGACGTCGGCTGGGAGGACGTGAATCTAAGACGTACGGGCTGGGAGGACATGATCTAAAGCTGACGGGTGGGAGGACATGATCTAAGATGACGGGTGGGAGGACATGATCTAAGATGACGGGAGGGAGGACATGATCTAAGATGACGGGTGGTGAGGACATGATCTAAGCCGACGGGTGGGAGGACATCGATCTAAGATGACGGGTGGGAGGACATGATCTAAGACGTCGGCTGGGAGGACATGATCTAAGATGATGGGTGGGAGGACATGATCTAAGACGTTGGCTGGGAGGACATGATCTAAGATGACAGGTGGGAGGACATGATCTAAGATGACGGGTGGGAGGACATGAGCTAAGATGACGGGTGGAGGGCATGATCTAAGATGACGGGTGGGAGGATATGATCTAAGATGACGGGTGGCGAGGACATGATCTAGATGACGGGTGGGAAGATATGATCTAAGATGACGGGTGGGAGGACATGATCTAAGGACGTTGGCTCGGAGGACATGATCTAAGATGACGGGTGGGAGGACATGATCTAAGATGACGGGTGGGAGGATATGATCTATGATGACGGGTGGGAGGACATGATCTAAGATGACGGGTGGGAGGACATGATCTAAGATGACGGGTGGGAGGACATGATCTAAGATGACGGGTGGGAGGACATGATCTAAGATGACGGGTGGGAGGACATGATCTAAGATGACGGTGGGAGGACATGATCTAAGATGACGGGTGGGAGGACATGATCTAGATGACGGGTGGGAGGACATGATCTAAGATGACGGGTGGGAGGACATGATCTATGATGACGGGTGGGAGGACATGATCTAAGATGACGGGTGGGAGGACATGATCTAAGATGACGGGTGGGAGGACATGATCTAAGATGACGGTGGGAGGACATGATCTAAGATGACGGGTGGGAGGACATGATCTAAGACGACGGGTGGGAGGACATGATCTAAGATGACGGGTGGGAGGACATGATCTAAGACGTCGGCTGGGAGGACATGATCTAAGATGACGGGTGGGAGGACATGATCTAAGATGACGGGTGGGAGGATATGATCTAAGATGACGGGTGGGAGGACATGATCTAAGATGACGGGTGGGAGGATATGATCTAAGACGTCGGCTGGGAGGACATGATCTAAGATGACGGTTGGGAGGACATGATCTAAGATGACGGGTGGGAGGACATGATCTAAGATGACGGGTGGGAGGACATGATCTAAGACGTCGGCTGGGAGGACATGATCTAAGATGACGGGTGGGAGGACATGATCTAAGATGACGCGTGGGAGGACATGATCTAAGACGTTGGCTCGGAGGACATGATCTAAGACGTCGGCTGGGAGGACATGATCTAAGATGACGGGTGGGAGGATATGATCTAAGATGATGGGTGGGAGGACATGATCTAAGATGACGGGTGGGAGGACATGATCTAAGACGTTGGCTCGGAGGATATGATCTAAGACGTCGGCTGGGAGGACATGATCTAAGATGACGGGTGGGAGGATATGATCTATGATGACGGGTGGGAGGATATGATCTAAGATGACGGGTGGGAGGACATGATCTAAGACGTCGGCTGGGAGGACATGATCTAAGATGACGGGTGGGAGGATATGATCTAAGATGACGGGTGGGAGGATATGATCTAAGATGACGGGTGGGAGGATATGATCTAAGATGACGGGTGGGAGGATATGATCTAAGATGACGGGTGGGAGGATATGATCTAAGATGACGGGTGGGAGAATATGATCTAAGATGACGGGTGGGAAGATATGATCTAAGATGACGGGTGGGAAGATATGATCTAAGATGACGGGTGGGAGGACATGATCTAAGACGTCGGATGGGAGGACATGATCTAAGATGAGGGGTGGGAGGACATGATCTAAGACGTCGGCTGGGAGGACATGATCTAAGATGACGGGTAGGAGGACATGATCTAAGACGTTGGCTGGGAGGACATGATCTAAGATGACGGGTGGGAGGACATGATCTAAGATGACTGGTGGGAGGACATAATCTAAGATGACGGGTGGGAGGACATGATCTAAGATGACGGGTGGGAGGACATGATCTAAGATGACGGGTGGGAGGACATGATCTAAGACGTTGGCTCGGAGGACATGATCTAAGACGTCGGCTGGGAGGACATGATCTAAGATGACGGGTGGGAGGATATGATCTAAGATGATGGGTGGGAGGACATGATCTAAGATGACGGGTGGGAGGACATGATCTAAGACGTTGGCTCGGAGGATATGATCTAAGACGTCGGCTGGGAGGACATGATCTAAGATGACGGGTGGGAGGATATGATCTATGATGACGGTTGGGAGGATATGATCTAAGATGACGGGTGGGAGGACATGATCTAAGACGTCGGCTGGGAGGACATGATCTAAGATGACGGGTGGGAGGATATGATCTAAGATGACGGGTGGGAGGACATGATCTAAGATGACGGGTGGGAGGATATGATCTAAGATGACGGGTGGGAGGACATGATCTAAGATGACGGGTGGGAGGACATGATCTAAGATGACGGGTGGGAGGATATGATCTAAGATGACGGGTGGGAGGATATGATCTAAGATGACGGGTGGGAGGACATGATCTAAGATGACGGGTGGGAGGATATGATCTAAGATGACGGGTGGGAGGATATGATCTAAGATGACGGGTGGGAGGATATGATCTAAGATGACGGGTGGGAGGATATGATCTAAGATGACGGGTGGGAGGATATGATCTAAGATGACGGGTGGGAGGATATGATCTAAGATGACGGGTGGGAGGACATGATCTAAGATGACGGGTGGGAGGATATGATCTAAGATGACGGGTGGGAGGATATGATCTAAGATGACGGGTGGGAGGATATGATCTAAGATGACGGGTGGGAGGACATGATCTAAGATGACGGGTGGGAGGATATGATCTAAGATGACGGGTGGGAGGATATGATCTAAGATGACGGGTGGGAGGATATGATCTAAGATGACGGGTGGGAGGATATGATCTAAGATGACGGGTGGGAGGATATGATCTAAGATGACGGGTGGGAGGATATGATCTAAGATGACGGGTGGGAGGATATGATCTAAGATGACGGGTGGGAGGATATGATCTAAGATGACGGGTGGGAGGATATGATCTAAGATGACGGGTGGGAGGATATGATCTAAGATGACGGGTGGAGGATATGATCTAAGATGACGGGTGGGAGGACATGATCTAAGATGACGGGTGGGAGGACATGATCTAAGATGACGGGTGGGAGGACATGATCTAAGATGACGGGTGGGAGGATATGATCTAAGATGACGGGTGGGAGGATATGATCTAAGATGACGGGTGGGAGGATATGATCTAAGATGACGGGTGGGAGGATATGATCTAAGACTGACGGGTGGGAGGATATGATCTAAGATGACGGGTGGGCTGATATGATCTAAGATGACGGGTGGGAGGATATGATCTAAGATGACGGGTGGGAGAATATGATCTAAGACGTCGGCTGGGAGGACATGATCTAAGATGATGGGTGGGAGGACATGATCTAAGACGTCGGCTGGGAGGACATGATCTAAGATGACGGGTAGGAGGACATGATCTAAGACGTCGGCTGAGAGGACATGATCTAAGATGACGGGTGGGAGGACATGATCTAAGACGTCGGCTGGGAGGACATGATCTAAGATGACAGGTGGGAGGACATGAGCTAAGATGACGGGTGGGAGGACATGATCTAAGATGACGGGTGGGAGGATATGATCTAAGATGACGGGTGGGAGGACATGATCTAAGATGACGGGTGGGAAGATATGATCTAAGATGACGGGTGGGAGGACATGATCTAAGACGTTGGCTCGGAGGACATGATCTAAGATGACGGGTGGGAGGACATGATCTAAGATGACGGGTGGGAGGACATGATCTAAGATGACGGGTGGGAGGATATGATCTAATATGACCTGTGGGAGGATATGATCTAAGACGTCGGCTGGGAGGACATGATCTAAGATGACGGGTGGGAGAACATGATCTAAGATGACGGGTGGGAGGACATGATCTAAGATGACGGGTGGGAGGATATGATCTATGATGACGGGTGGGAGGATATGATCTAAGATGACGGGTGGGAGGACATGATCTAAGACGTTGGCTCGGAGGACATGATCTAAGACGTCGGCTGGGAGGACATGATCTAAGATGACGGGTGGGAGGATATGATCTATGATGACGGGTGGGAGGATGCGATCTAAGATGACGGGTGGGAGGACATGATCTAAGACGTTGGCTCGGAGGACATGATCTAAGACGTCGGCTGGGAGGACATGATCTAAGATGACGGGTGGGAGGATATGATCTATGATGACGGGTAGGAGGATATGATCTAAGATGACGGGTGGGAGGACATGATCTAAGACGTTGGCTCGGAGGACATGATCTAAGACGTCGGCTGGGAGGACATGATCTAAGATGACGGGTGGGAGGATATGATCTAAGATGACGGGTGGGAGGACATGATCTAAGATGACGGGTGGGAGGATATGATCTAAGATGACGGGTGGGAGGATATGATCTAAGACGTCGGCTGGGAGGACATGATCTAAGATGACGGGTGGGAGGACATGATCTAAGATGACGGGTGGGAGGATATGATCTAAGATGACGGGTGGGAGGATATGATCTAAGATGACGGGTGGGAAGATATGATCTAAGATGACGGGTGGGAGGATATGATCTAAGATGACGGGTGGGAGGATATGATCTAAGATGACGGGTGGGAGGATATGATCTAAGATGACGGGTGGGAGGATATGATCTAAGATGACGGGTGGGAGGATATGATCTAAGATGACGGGTGGGAGAATATAATCTAAGACGTCGGCTGGGAGGACATGATCTTAGATGATGGGTGGGAGGACATGATCTAAGATGACGGGTGGGAGGATATGATCTAAGATGACGGGTGGGAGGACATGATCTAAGACGTCGGCTGGGAGGTCATGATCTAAGATGACGGGTGGGAGGATATGATCTAAGATGACGGGTGGGAGGACATGATCTAAGATGACGGGTGGGAGGACATGATCTAAGATGACGGGGGGAGGACATGATCTAAGATAACGGGTGGGAGGACATGATCTAAGATGACGGGTGGGAGGACATGATCTAAGATGACGGGTGGGAGGACATGATCTATGATGACGGGTGGGAGGACATGATCTAAGATGACGGGTGGGAGGATATGATCTAAGATGACGGGTGGGAGGACATGATCTAAGACCTCGGATGGGAGGACATGATCTAAGATGACGGGTGGGAGGATATGATCTAATATGACGGGTGGGAGGACATGATCTAAGACGTCGGGTAGGAGGAAATGATCTAAGATGACGGGTGGAAGGACATGATCTAAGATGACGGGTGGGAGGACATGATCTAAGATGACGGGTGGGAGGACATGATCTAAGATGACGGGTGGGAGGACATGATCTAAGATGACGGGTGGGAGGATATGATCTAAGATGACGGGTGGGAGGACATGATCTAAGATGACGGGTGGGAAGACATGATCTAAGATGACAGGGCGAGGACATGATCTAAGATAACGGGTGGAGAGGACATGACTCTAAGATGACGGGTGGGAGGACATGATGTAAGATGACGGGTGGGAGGACATGATCTATGATGACGGGTGGGAGGACATGATCTAAGATGACGGGTGGGAGGATATGATCTAAGATGACGGGTGGGAGGACATGATCTAAGACGTCGGATGGGAGGACATGATCTAAGATGACGGGTGGGAGGACATGATCTAAGATGACGGGTGGGAGGATATGATCTAAGATGACGGGTGGGAGGACATGATCTAAGACGTTGGCTTGGAGGACATGATCTAAGATGACGGGTGGGAGGACATGATTTAAGATGACGGGTGGGAGGATATGATCTAAGATGACGGGTGGGAGAACATGATCTAAGACATCGGCTGTGAGGACATGATCTAAGATGACGGGAGGGAGGACATGATCTAAGATATCGGGTGGGAGGATATGATCTAAGATGACGGGTAGGAGGACATGATCTAAGACGTTGGCTCGGAGGACATGCTCTAAGTCGTCGGCTGGGAGGACATGATCTAAGATGACGGGTGGGAGGACATGTTCTAAGATGACGGGTGGGAGGACATGATCTAAGATGACGGGTGGAAGGACATGATCTAAGAAGACGGGTAGGAGGACATGATCTAAGATGACGGGTGGGAGGACATAATCTAAGATGACGGGGGGAGGACATGATCTAAGATGACGGTAGGAGGACATGATCTAAGATGACGGGTGGGAGGACATGGCCTAAGATGACGGGGGGAGGGAGGACATGATCTAAGATGACGGGTGGGAGGTCATGATCTAAGATGACGGGGGGGGGGGGGAGGACATGATCTAAGATGACGGGTGGGAGGACATTATCTAAGATGACGGGTGGGAGAACATGATTTAAGATGACGGGTGCGAGGACATGATCTAAGATGCCGGGTGGGAGGACATGATCTACGATGACGGGTGGGAGGACTTGATCTAAGACATCGGCTGGGACGACATGATCAAAACGTCGGCCGGGAGGACATGATCTAAGACGTTGGCTGGGAGGAACATCAGGGAGAGAACTGACTCAGGGCACCAAGGACAGAGATCTATGACAAGATTCGACACTCCGCGTCATTTATCAAGGCGTATGATGATGATGGTGACTTACGTCGTACAGTCAGTCTGGCAGTTTAGTCTAACAATTTATTCTCATAATTTTGTCTCATTGTCTATAAGTTCAGCTTGACCATTTAGTCTCATAGCTGCACAAGACAGGTGAACTCTGTCGGTAGTATTCAGTCCGCTATGAAGACATGATTGTCACTGACAGAACAACTACATATCAACAGAATAAGCGGGTACACTGGAGGACGGGTTGCGCAAACAGCAAAGCCGGTACATCAAGATACAGGTTGTCATAACATTACTGATCATAACTAACTGCGTGATATGTGACACGTCAGATTGTGATGTGTGACACGTCTGCTTGTGATATGTGACACGTCGGTTTCTTCACCAGACAGTGGTCGCTTCAGCTCAACATGGATCAGTCTTGCTGTCGTCTGCCAGCCTCTCCAAAGAGGTCGCTGGATGGCGGACCATCATCGCTTCTGGTCAGAGATCCGTTTCTTCAGGGCTTCAGGTAGGAAGGGCAGATCTTTTGGTTCCACGTATTTCACCTGGTCAGTGGGGAACAGGTAACATTATGAACGATGTTGTCCTAGTCTTGTCTGTCTAATATATATGTTTAATATAAACAGCGAAAAGCAGCGGACCTAGTATTGAGCCCTGGGGCACACCAAAATTAAGCTGTGTGGGTCTTGATAGAAGGTTGTTAAAGAAACACGACTTGTTGTTTGTCGGATAAAAATTACGTAATTAGGTTCACCATATTGGCACTAGTCTTCATTTGTTTCAATTAGCTAATTAAAATATTGTGATCAACCATATCAAAGACCTTTTTAAGGTCTACAAACACCGCTCCACAAATGTTGCCATTGTTGATGTTAAAATGCCAGTTATCGGTCATTTTTGTTAGAGCACTATGGCAAGAATATTTAGTTCGAAACACAGATTGGCTGTCAATTATTAGATCGTTGTTAATTAAATGCTGCAATGATATTTTTGCCGGTCTCTCTGGCCGAGGGGTTACAACACTTTCTCCGTAATCCCGTTTATCACGCAGAGTCTCGTAGCGGGCGAGAACTGGGAGCGGTTCAACCACCGCTGGTGACTTGCGGGATAACTGAGCCGGCCGCTCAGAAAGCAATGGCAAACTACTGAGCGTAATCTTGCCAAGAAATTAACAGACAGCTGAAAGATGCTGCTGTTGACAGCGATGTCCTGTAAAGGATATGCGAATTTAAAAAAAAAAATAGAAGATGCTTTTGTAAAGGCTTTCATAGCGACGATAGTAAGGGAATGGGTCTTAAAATTACCCAAGACGCTGTTATCAGTTGAGCCATTTTTAAATAGAGGATAAACTTTTAGCCTATTTTAATGCAGATGGGAAGTAGTTTTTGGTCAGGCATTGATTATATATGAACGTTAAAGACTCACTAATGATTTTGGTAGCCCAGAGAAGAATTATATTACTGATCCCATCTAGGCCGTGTGAGTTTGTTACTTTGAGGTTTGAGAAATATTTGGATACTTCTGCAACCGACATAAAGGGAATCTCAGCGGGAATATTTCTAGTGCACTTCTCCTCACTGAATGATGACAATAAACTAAAATTACATGATGAGTTTGGTATTGAAGACTTTAGATTATCTATTTCCGATTGAAAGAAACAACTGAAATCCTCGCATGTTATAGAGTTTGGTGTTGCAGGCTCTGATGAGTGTTTCTTGTTTGTTAGCAAATTAATAGTCCTTCCATATATTAGTGATAATTGATGTATCTACAATCAAAATTTAAAAAGGTCTTTCTTTATCCTACGAATTTCATATTTAACTTTATTTCTTAGTCTCCGGTAGTTGATGAAGTCTTTATTTTTGTGTGCTGCATCTCGCTCTCTCATGATTTCCAGAACTTAACTAGTGACCCATGGGGATTTCTGTTGATTCTTGACACGAACTTCTTTGACTGGTGCGTGTTTATCAAACACACTGTAGACTGTCTTTGTCCAGAAAGCTAATGCATCGTCCGGATCAGGAAGTTTGTAAACATGATCAAGAACTGCGTTTGTTTAAGTCTTGTAAAAATAACTCTTAGTTGCACGCTTTAAAATTTCTAATTTTGATGCTTACATGTTTAGTTTTAGGAGCTTTGAATCCAGTTTTTGACCATGTGCAGCATACAGGATAATGGTCAATAACTGTAATAACAGTAACAGAACATTCAAAAACATTATCTGGACAACTAACATATATATGATCAATTATAGTTGCGGAGGTGTCTGTAACCCTTGTGGGAGGGTTAATTAGTTGCTTGAAATTGTACGATAGACTGATATCGGCCCATGTCTGGTTGGATTTATTAATATCTATGTTGAAGTCACCTAGAATCATAATTCCTCTACCTGCTGTAAACACTCTATCCATCATTGTAGTGAAGCAGTCATACCAGCTGTACCCGGCACAAGGATTCCTATATAGGTATCCGATGAGAAACGGCTGCTGGCTGACTGGCTTCACTTCTAACCAAACACATTCTATCCCTACGGTCTCGAGATCACTTTTGCGGGACCAGTTGAGGGAATTGGAAATGTATACAGCAATACCTGTCTCTAATTTGTGATTTGCATCTTTCCGAATTACTTTAAACCCCTTAAGTGAGATTTCGGAGTCGGTTATTTTGTCGTTAAGACGACTTTCTGTGATTCCAAATACATGGAACTGTTTGGACAGTATTACCGAGAGCTCAGGTAATTTGTTGAGCAGATGAAAGATGTTGAAATGGCCTATATATAGATCATTTTTGTTGAGCCACTGATCGTGATTGGCGAACATTACAAAATGAAAGGAAGATGTCGCTTGTGGTATAAGATTGCGAGGTTTTTGAAAATTTATTTAGCAGTAGTTAAGGCTGTTAGAGGGGGTAGGAAAATGTCTTTGCTGGAGTGACATCTTGAAAGCTTGGTGCAGGGCTGCAGGATTGTATTGCATTAGCTGATAGAGTTGACGGTTCCACTGACAGGAGTGTAGATTACAGTCCAACGAGGGACGCCCGCTATGAATGTCACTGGAAGTGCCTACATTGGAAGCAGGAATCATGGGCAATGTCCCATTTGACATGGTGGGGGGAGATTGCTTTATGGGTAAGGGAAGGAACAAGGTATCATAGTTAGCAACATTTGGATTGGAGCATGGGTTGCTATTCATGGCACTGTATTCCTGGGTAATAGGCAAGGGTGGTGTGGGAAGAGAGGGAGTGTTTTCTGACACAGACTAGACTAGTCCATGGCCCTAAGATTGAAGAAAAGAGACTAGATTAGTACACAACCCCAAGATTGTAGAAGAGAGACTGGACTATTACACAGCCCCAAAATTGTAGAACGAACGAACAAACTTTATTTTCAAAGGGTTTAGAATTGGGCAGGCAGGCCCGTCTGACATTCAGCCCTTCTTCTCTATTTGCTCTCATACGTTATTTCATTCAATATCAATTATGAAGCTAATCTTCAACACAACTAGACTAGTAAATAACTCCAAGATTGTAGAAGAGAGACTAGACTAGTCCACGACCCCAAGGTTGTCGAAGAGAGACTAGAGAAATCCATGTCTCTAGATTTGAGAAAATCAACACAATTAATCCACGCACCAAGATTAAAGAATAGAGACCAGACTAGTCCACTCCCAGAATAGGAGAAGAGAAACAAGATTAGACCATACGGCGGTTTAAGATTAGAGCATAGAAAAGTCGGTACTCCAGGATTGGAGGAGGGACTGTGTCATGATTTCACTGTGTATCAACCTGATAATAACAATACAGACGATCATAATTATGGCCTGTGTGCAAAGCTACATTTGTTTTTTTTTAACCGGGACAGGAAAACAATAAAGTCGGACTGCACAGCTGCAGTTGTTTACCAGTTAGATCAAAGACAGTCTATGTTGGCAGCTACAACTTGTTGGGAGCGGTCGGGAGACCTTGAGAAGTTTCTGACATCAAAAGGAATTGGCGGCTTGTTGTTGAGACAATGCAGCAACGCGGGCTTGTTTGGGTGTCAAACCAAGAAAAGACCACTCGTACATTTGATTAAGTCTTGGATAGACAGAAGATATGTCGGGGAATTGTGGACACGTGGTTTTAACACGCTGGCTTGTTGAAGCTGTCAGGACAGGAGAAGTTAACTCCTGCATTAAGATTTTGAACTAGGTTAGGGCCCTTGAGCGACAACCGCGGAACATCAAAGATTTCTCGGGAACACTCCTGGCGCTGTGAATAAACAAGACTGGGATAAATTAGTGTGGCCAAGGATTGTGACTAAGATTGACGTGTTTGTGTGTGTGCTGCAGTTAGGAAATTCGGAGAACATCTATTGTGTTAGATTTAAGTAACATTAGATAACATATGCCTTAATGGCAAGTTATAGATGTCATCCAGGATTGATGCAGTTGTGCTTAAGGTATTGTAGAGAGTATATTTAAGCCTAGTTAATATAAGCAGTAGCCTCGGTAAAACTTGCTAGAGTAATGAATAGAATTAGCTCTGCTAGTGAGAATTGTGTAGTGGGGTGATATTGGGGAAATTGGGGATGGGGAGAATGTACAATGATGGGATCTTCTAGTGATGTCTGCTAGGGGTCTACACTTTACATTTTGCTCTGTCCTGATCTTAACCCACTGCAGACCGGAGTGAAGAACTCCTATGCCCATGACAGAGAATGTTCACTGTCATGTATCTGAGTGAGGCGGACACCCCCCCCCCCCCAATCCAATGGAGGTTGGGGACAGTTGCTATCACCCAATGTGTTGTTCTCTCGTTGACAGGTTCCTTTAGGTCACTCAAGTCACTGAGAATGGAGACCTTGGTGCAGGCAGTTGGTCAACATCTTTTGCACTTAGCCCATGATAGAAAGGGTTTACGGGAACAAGCATAAGAGGGATTATCAAACGTCACACATTAACAGAATACAAGAAATTGTTTTCTCCACACCATTTTGGAGGAAGACCAATCGTCAAATTAATGTTTCAAACATCACTTGGGAACAGAATAGTAAAAAGTGAATTTCTTTTACACCACCTGGGAACAGCCCAGTGGCAGTATGTTTTACACGACAGGTGAACAAACAAAGAGATACAGTTATTCCCCATCACATGGGAATAAATCAGTATAAACTTATTAGGAAGTTAGTATAACAATGGTCTTATGAACAGTAGACACTTGAGACAGGAAGTACATTTATTACAAAGAACAGTATGTTCGTGTCCTCACTAGACAAGGGTGTTATAAGTATAGGAACAAATTAGACATATATTAACTGTGTGATCCAGACAGGATTTAGGGTCGGACTGTGACTAGTTCTTTTGAGTGATCAAACAGCCACCGGTGGAAATCTACATCTAGCAGGATGGACACATACCTGGGTGAGGTCTTCGTGGACTGAATGAAGATGTGGTGTGATCCTTTCTGGGATGATCGGGCTGGGCTCTTCAGCTACCTGGTCTAAGTCTGCACCCACTAGAATATTCGACACACATTCTACACATTACTAACACACACTTCTCACACTTATACTCTTTGCTTAATAAATTATTTTGTATTTATTTGTTAAAGCTAGAGTTGTGGAGTATGTTATGTTGGGGAGGAGTGAGAGGGGGCATGATCTAAGGGTGAGTGAGAGTAAGAAAAAGGGGTTTGCAGACCGACGGAGTTTTGTGGACGGAGTCTGGTGGTTTCTCTAGGACAATAATATTGGGGTAATAAAAATGTAGTGTTGATTCCCCCCACTCCAGGGACAACACGAAAGTAAGTAAGGAAGACTTACGACATTTATTGGGGGCTCGTAAACGTGATCTTTGGACAGCGGGATCTCTTGTAAGCGGGATCTCTTGGAAGCGGGATCCTTTGACAGGGGGATCTCCTGACAACGGGGTCTTTTGACACGGGATCGTTACTAAGAGGACGGTGATATTGTTGGAGAGAGAATCCAGCTAGAGTGAATGTGGATAGGGGTTAGGATACATATCTTACCTGTTCACACCTCACACGTCTGCATAGGTCTGTGGTCCTGATTCTTCTCTTGTCACTGAGTGATTGTGTTGTGTGTGGTCTTAATTATTAGATTAACAGTGATTGTTCATTATATATAAATTCCTCTTGGAGATAATCTGCACCCTATCTGCTGACTTACCTGTCTGAAAAATGGCCACTCCTAAATTAACTGGGGCAGAACTAAGGGCAAAGGGGGAAGGAATGGGTTTGTCTGGTTCAGCTTTAACGGATTACATACAGGAAGTGGAGAGAGAGTATCGTCAATCAGAAAGAGACGATCGGAAGGCCGAATTGGAATTGAGGAAGATGGAGTTAGAAACTAAGAGGATAGAAGCTGAGCAAGCCACTAGAAGGATGGAACTTGAAGCTGAGCAGGCAGCTAAGAAACTGGAAGCTGAGCAAGCAGCTAGGAAACTGGAAGCTGAGCAAGCAGCTAGGAAACTGGAAGCTGAACAAGAAGCTCAGAAAAGGGAGCACGAGTACAGGATGCGGGAACTCGAGCTCAAGAGTCAATCTAATGGGGAAACTGAGGGAGCAGTTGGAGGTTCCTCAGTCCCAGGCTCAACACCAGTAGGTGGACAGGGGTACCATGCTATGAAGTTTCCTTTGGCGGTCTACGAGGAGGACAAAGAGAAGATTGACCAATACCTTCAACGCTTCGAGGCTATGTCAGTTGCTATGGGTCTGGAGCGTAACAAATGGAATCTTAAGCTATCCCAGGGATTACGCGGGACGGGATACGAGGTTTATACTCGCCTGCCACCAGGACATGAGAACAATTATGATGAGTTAAAGACGGCTCTGCTGAAACGATTCGAGGTTACGTCACATACCTACCGGAAAAAATTTCGAGCAGCGAAACGAGAACCGGGGGAGTTGTTTGCCGCCTACAGTTTGCGTCTTAAATCTTATCTCCATAAGTGGATGGATTTGGCTGGGTTCGCACATGACTATGAGAGTCTGGAAGAACTCATGGTGGTCGACCAGCTGAAGAAGCAAATGTCAAAACCTCTCAGGACATTCCTGGGAGAACAAGGAGCGGAACGTATTGACCTCGTGACAAAATTAGCAGAACGGTTCGTAGAGGTACATGGGGAGGCCGGGGAAAACCTTCCCACCAACACCAAAAGTCAGGAGAAACATGACAAGAAGAAAGCCAAAAGCTCTGGAACAAAAAAGGGGGAACCTTATGTGCAAAAATCAGAGGATAGTTCAGAGAAGACGAAGGAGGGAAGCAAGAGCTCTTCGAGCTCTACACCAAAACGACCGTGGTCGGAGAAGTGGTGTTCAATTTGTAAGTCACCCACTCACAATACGAGGGACTGCAAATCGAAGGCTAAGAGCCCTCACTTCGCAGCATGTCAAGTGACTTCCAAGGAGGTTGTCACGGAGAATGCCAAGGTCAGCAAGATAGCTCACCATCAGGAGAGCTCACTCAAGTCCGGCACAAGAAAATCTAGGACAGAGAAATGGTGCAACCAATGCAAGTCAAACACGCACAATGCTATTGACTGCAAGAGAAAGTCAGGAGAATCTAAATTCATCGTGTGCCCCGGGAGACCTAAGGTGGAGCCCACTGAACAGGTCGAGGCCGACGAGGAAACTCCAGACCAGGAAAAACCACCTGTAGTGGAATTGGTAGAGGTTAACGGTCGTCAAGTGGAGTGTTTGTACGACACAGGACTGGACGGGGAGGCCGTGATTTCTGCGGATCTGGTACACCCAGAACAATTCACAGGTGAGACCATGGAAATACAGCCTGCACAGAAGAGTGCTGTGGCCATGAAGTTGCCCATTGCTAACGTGGAGATTCGGTCAAGATATGTCACCGGCACAATCAAGGCTGCTGTATTGACCGATCCCATTTTCCCAGTAATCCTAGGTTGCCGGTATGTCTTTCTGGGAATGCCCAGGGAGCCAATCCATATGGGAGCAATACAGACTCGCTCTCAGACGAGAACGGAAGAGGCAGACGCAATTGTGACTAACCCAATGCCGGGGGAGCTACGAACTGCCCAGAGTGAGGATGATACTTTACGTCCTTGCTACAAAAAGCTGCAGAAAAGTGCTGATCCACCAGGACGGGGGCAGTACTACATGAAGAATAGGATACTCTACAGGAGAGCAGGAAGGGGAGACAACCTATACGGTCAGTTGGTCGTCCCAAAAGCTCACCGGTCCCAGATTCTTCATATGGGGCATACCATCTCCTTTAGTGGACATATGGGTATTGCCGCCACCATGCAGCGGATTTCCTGCCACTACTATTGGCCGGGAATGACAGAGGATGTGCGTCGGTATGTGAAGTCATGCCCTGAGTGCCAGAGGGTGGCACCGAAACACTGGACAGCACCGGTGGTACTGGGTGAGATGCCCATCATGAACTCTCCTTTCGAGAGGGTAGCCATCGATATCGTGGGTCCACTTCCTAGGACTAGGAAGAGGAACATGTATATACTCACAATGGTGGATTGCTGTACAATGTGGGGTGAAGCCATACCGTTGACCACGATTGACTCGAAACGAGTGGCGGATGCACTGATGGAGGCCTTTACAAGATTAGGCTTCCCAGATCAAATTCTGACGGACAATGGGTCCCAGTTTTGTGGAAAACTCATGGAGGAGGTATTTAGAGTGTTTCACTCTAACCACATACATACCAGCCCTTACCATCCTCAAGCCAATGGACAAGTAGAGCGTTTCAACGGCACGTTGATGACAATGCTCAGGAAACTAGCGCAGGAAAAACCTGATAGGTGGGATGAATATATCCCTGCAGCACTCTTTGCCTATCGGGAAGTTCCTCATGGCTCAACAGGACTACCACCCGCTACGTTGCTGTTTGGTCGTCCAATCAAAGGACCGTTGGAAGCCATGTTGAGGAGTTGGACTGAAGAGGGGACGTCAGAAGAAGTAATCTCATCCTATCAATACGTGGAGGAACTGAAAGAAAAACTCCACAAAGGATGGACTCTGGCAAATCAAAACTTGAAAAAGGCCAGGAAAAGACATGCGGCTTACTACAACCGTAGGTCTAAAGACAGATCTCTAGAGGTGGGAGACAAAGTTTTGTTGCTACTCCCAACGGGAAACAACAAACTGGAGATAGGTTGGCAAGGACCATTTCCCGTGGAAAGGGTAATATCCAGAACCAACTATCAGATCCGGATCCGGGGAAAGTCGAAGATTTTCCATATCAATCTCTTGCGGAAATACGAAGAGAGACCCGGAGAAAAAGCAGCTCACCTCATGGCAATGGCAGTTGCAGTGGAGACAGAAGTGGGAACCAGCGAGGGCAGGGAATATCCCCTGGTACACCAGGAAACCTACAAGGATGTGCAGGTGAACCCTGATCTGACCTCCCAGGAGAGGGAGAAGATAACCCAGGTTCTCAGGTCTCATAAGGAGATACTGACTGATAAACCAGGACGAACGAGGTTGGTGGAGTTCGAGATGACGTTGACTACACGGGAGCCTGTTCGCCAGAAGGTTTACCCAGTGCCCTTCTCTAAAGAAAAGGCCCTGGAGGAGGAAATACAAAAACTGCTGGAGGATGACGTGATTGCACCATCCACATCCCCATACAATGCGGGGGTAGTTTTGTTACGGAAACCAAGTGGAGAACACCGGTTGTGTATAGACTACCGACTTCTGAACAGTCATACACAATTTCAGGTGGAACCTTTGCCGAATCCAACGCAGTTATTCGCTAGGCTCCATAAGGCTCGGTACTTTTCAAAGGTGGATCTGAGTCGGGGGTACTATCAAATACCAGTCAAACCGGAGATTCGACCACTGCTGGCCTTCAGTACACCCAGTGGACACTACGAATTCAAGGTCATGCCCTTTGGTCTCAGCAACGCACCTAGTGTGTTTACACGTATGATGAGGACTTTACTAGATCCTTTACAGGATCCGGCCATCATCTCCTTCATGGATGATATTCTGATTTCCAGTGGCAGCTTGGATGACCATTTGCAATCCTTGGAGAGAGTGTTTAATAGACTCAAGGAAGCAGGGCTTACCGCTCGTCCAACCAAGTGCATGATTGGTTACCAGACTCTGGAATTTCTAGGTCACACCATCACTCCAGGACACATTGTCCCAGAAGAGAAGAACCTAGAGAAAATCAGAAATGCCCCAAGGCCAAAAACGAAGAAGGACGTGCGATCTTTTCTCTCGTTGTGTGGATTCTACCAGAAATTTATCCCACATTTCACTGAACTGGGAGCTCCATTGACGGAAACCTTGAAAAAGGGATTCCCGGACCAAATCATTTGGACACCAGAATGTGAGACTGCCTATAGTCAGTTAAAGGAGGCCTTGGTCAGTAAACCTGTATTACAGCTCCCGGACCTTTCCAAACCATTTGTGTTGAGAACGGATGCAAGTGGGATTGGGATTGGGGCAGCGTTGTTACAGGAAGGGAAAGACGATGCTTCGGTTTTGAAACCTGTGGCATACGCAAGCAAGAAACTATTCCAGGCTGAGAGGAATTATTCGACCGTCGAGAGAGAATGTTTGTCTCTCGTATGGGCCGTGCAAAAATTCCAGCCCTATTTGTATGGAGTTAAGTTTCGGGTCCAGTCAGATCATCAGCCAGTGATGTTCCTGGCTACTTCTCAGAAGCTCAACGCCCGTTTGATGCGGTGGTCGTTGTTACTTCAACCCTACAATTTCACAGTTGAGTATATTCCTGGGAAGGAAAATGTTGGAGCGGACTTCTTATCAAGACACCCAGCTCCTGAAGAAGAGGAATGAATCATCTGGATTGAATTCACAGTGGAGAAGAGTGAGATGGACTACTCTCTTAAGAGGGGGCCTATGTCATGATTTCACTGTGTATCAACCTGATAATAACAATACAGACGATCATAATTATGGCCTGTGTGCAAAGCTACATTTGTTTTTTTTAACCGGGACAGAAAAACAATAAAGTCGGACTGCACAGCTGCAGTTGTTTACCAGTTAGATCAAAGACAGTCTATGTTGGCAGCTACAACTTGTTGGGAGCGGTCGGGAGACCTTGAGAAGTTTCTGACATCAAAAGGAATTGGCGGCTTGTTGTTGAGACAATGCAGCAACGCGGGCTTGTTTGGGTGTCAAACCAAGAAAAGACCACTCGTACATTTGATTAAGTCTTGGATAGACAGAAGATATGTCGGGGAATTGTGGACACGTGGTTTTAACACGCTGGCTTGTTGAAGCTGTCAGGACAGGAGAAGTTAACTCCTGCATTAAGATTTTGAACTAGGTTAGGGCCCTTGAGCGACAACCGCGGAACATCAAAGATTTCTCGGGAACACTCCTGGCGCTGTGAATAAACAAGACTGGGATAAATTAGTGTGGCCAAGGATTGTGACTAAGATTGACGTGTTTGTGTGTGTGCTGCAGTTAGGAAATTCGGAGAACATCTATTGTGTTAGATTTAAGTAACATTAGATAACATATGCCTTAATGGCAAGTTATAGATGTCATCCAGGATTGATGCAGTTGTGCTTAAGGTATTGTAGAGAGTATATTTAAGCCTAGTTAATATAAGCAGTAGCCTCGGTAAAACTTGCTAGAGTAATGAATAGAATTAGCTCTGCTAGTGAGAATTGTGTAGTGGGGTGATATTGGGGAAATTGGGGATGGGGAGAATGTACAATGATGGGATCTTCTAGTGATGTCTGCTAGGGGTCTACACTTTACATTTTGCTCTGTCCTGATCTTAACCCACTGCAGACCGGAGTGAAGAACTCCTATGCCCATGACAGAGAATGTTCACTGTCATGTATCTGAGTGAGGCGGACACCCCCCCCCCCCCAATCCAATGGAGGTTGGGGACAGTTGCTATCACCCAATGTGTTGTTCTCTCGTTGACAGGTTCCTTTAGGTCACTCAAGTCACTGAGAATGGAGACCTTGGTGCAGGCAGTTGGTCAACATCTTTTGCACTTAGCCCATGATAGAAAGGGTTTACGGGAACAAGCATAAGAGGGATTATCAAACGTCACACATTAACAGAATACAAGAAATTGTTTTCTCCACACCATTTTGGAGGAAGACCAATCGTCAAATTAATGTTTCAAACATCACTTGGGAACAGAATAGTAAAAAGTGAATTTCTTTTACACCACCTGGGAACAGCCCAGTGGCAGTATGTTTTACACGACAGGTGAACAAACAAAGAGATACAGTTATTCCCCATCACATGGGAATAAATCAGTATAAACTTATTAGGAAGTTAGTATAACAATGGTCTTATGAACAGTAGACACTTGAGACAGGAAGTACATTTATTACAAAGAACAGTATGTTCGTGTCCTCACTAGACAAGGGTGTTATAAGTATAGGAACAAATTAGACATATATTAACTGTGTGATCCAGACAGGATTTAGGGTCGGACTGTGACTAGTTCTTTTGAGTGATCAAACAGCCACCGGTGGAAATCTACATCTAGCAGGATGGACACATACCTGGGTGAGGTCTTCGTGGACTGAATGAAGATGTGGTGTGATCCTTTCTGGGATGATCGGGCTGGGCTCTTCAGCTACCTGGTCTAAGTCTGCACCCACTAGAATATTCGACACACATTCTACACATTACTAACACACACTTCTCACACTTATACTCTTTGCTTAATAAATTATTTTGTATTTATTTGTTAAAGCTAGAGTTGTGGAGTATGTTATGTTGGGGAGGAGTGAGAGGGGGCATGATCTAAGGGTGAGTGAGAGTAAGAAAAAGGGGTTTGCAGACCGACGGAGTTTTGTGGACGGAGTCTGGTGGTTTCTCTAGGACAATAATATTGGGGTAATAAAAATGTAGTGTTGATTCCCCCCACTCCAGGGACAACACGAAAGTAAGTAAGGAAGACTTACGACAGACTGTATAAATTCATATCCCAGAACTGGAGAAGAGAGACTAGACAATCTCATTCTCCAAGATTGGGAGAGGGAGATCAAATAAGTACAGACGGTACTTCAATTCGCCTAGAGAGAAAGAGAGAGAGAGAGAGAGAGAGAGAGAGAGAGAGAGAGAGAGAGAGAGAGAGATGTGTATATATATATATATATATATATATATATATATATATATATATATATAGAGAGAGAGAGAGAGAGAGAGAGAATGAGAGAGAGAGTGAATGAGATAGAGATGTGGAGGGAGAGGGATGAAGAGAGTGAGTGAAGAATGTGGAGAGAGGTATGGTCAGAGAAGGAGAGCGTGAATGAGAGGAGAGGGAGAGAGATGTGTGAAGAGAGAGAGGGAGAGAGAGAGGGAGAGAACGACTAAACACGATCTATAGTAGCTCTGCTCAACTTTGTGAAAAGGAAAAGATAAGCGAGTTTTGAAGTGAAAAGTCTACAAATCTGTTGATGACAACACACCTACCACTCGGCCGTTGATGATGTCCACAGCTTCATGTGGCAGCATGAACCACCTCAAGGGCTCGTCCTTCTCAGTGAAGTCCTTGCAAGTTCTAGCTCTGGTAGACCGGCCCAGCTGGAAAAGACATAGTCAAGTCAAACGTACATGGCAAGCTACGTCCGTCGATTTTATTGTATGCAAGAGTCAGACTCATTGTCAAGTCACACGTACATGAAAAGCTACATCCGACAAGTTTACTGTATGGAAGAGTCAGACAGATAGTCAAGTCACAAGTACGTGGCAAGCTACATCTGTCAAGATTACTGCATGGGCAGGAAGTGTCATATATATATATATATATACATATATGGTCAAGTCACACGTACATGACAAACTGCATCCGTCAAGTTTATTGTATGGAAGTCAGACACATAGTCAAGTCACATGTACGTGGCAAGCTACACATAGTCAAGTCACACGTACGTGGCAAGCTACATCCGTCAAGTTTACTTATGGGCAGGAAGTGTCATATATATAGTCAAGTCACACGCACATAACAAGGTACATCCGTCAAGTTTATTGTATAGAAGAGTCAGACACATAGTCAAGTCGTACGTACATAACAAGTACACCCGTCAAGTTTACTGTATGGAAGAGTCAGACACATAGTCAAGTCGTACGTACATGGCAAGCTACATCCGTCAAGTTTATGCTGGTACGGGAGACACCATCCTTAACCTTTTATTTATCATGAACCTGGCACGACCCCACAGCCCTTCTTGCCGGAAACACTTACTTGGGATGGAAACCCAATTAACTGGGATCAAACCCAACAGCTCTGAGTGGGCTTTCCTGTGCGATAACCACTTACTAACTGAGTATTGACAGGTTGCCATGGTTTCCCAAGCGGTACTTACCTCGCTGGCTGCGGCAAATATAATCTCAGCTTTCTTAAGGATCTCCTGGAGTGGAAACACACAAGACAAGTTTAGCGTGCAATCAACAAGTTGAACTAAGTTACACACGTTAGCAGTGGATGGTTCAATTGTGTGCTGCACTTGGCTAATGATGGCATGTTTGGTTGATATCTGATTGTGTGCAATGTGCACATGATATAGCGGTTAATGATGTCACATTTTGTTGATATCTGACTGTGTGCAATGTGCACATGATATAGCGGTTAATGATGTCGCATTTGGTTGATATCTGATTGTGTGCAATCTACGATGGCACGTATGGTTGATATCTGATTTTGTGTGTGTGTGTGTGTGTGTGTGTGTGTGTTGTGTGTGTGTGTGTGTGTGTGCATGTGTGTGTATACACACACGAAAGTAAGTTAATAAATAAGTCACAAATGGCTGTATAAAAATAACTAAATACTGATAGCAACATGAAACCAGTTTATCTTTATACATACATTGTCCCTTTTATTTCTCAAAATAATTTCCACTAACATGGATGCACTTATCCCATCGTTTTATCAGTCCTGCCAAACCGGCTGTATAGAACTGCGTGCTCTATTTTCTAAACCACGTTTTCACTTCACATTCAACTTTGGCGTCATTCGCGAAATGTCTCCCGCCAAGGTGTGTTTCCTATTTATGCTGACAAATTATAACTTAATAATAATAATAATAATAATAATAATAATAATAATTACAGCCCATAGCGGTGGCGAATGTGACTGTTAAGACGAATATGCTCTGTAAATGTTCGTCCACAGTGGATGCATGTGAACACATGGTCATTTTCACCAGCATGCACAATCTTACGTCTCACACGCTCGGTTTGTGACGTATCTGCAATAATGTTCTCCTTTGTCTTTATTCCATTTCTGATATTTGCCCTCCATGCAACACGTTCAGCAGCGACTTGCTCCCAATGTGCATTATCAATGCCTGTATCAATCATGTCCCGCTTATACACATCTTTGTATCGTAGTAGAGGCCGACCCTGAGATCTCTTACCCATCTGTAATTCATCAAAAAAGATGTTCCTTTGGTATTCTACTATCATCCATTTTCC
>JACEFZ010002058.1:125000-147500 GCA_014155875.1 Cepaea nemoralis
GTGCTTGCCGATGGGTGAAAACTACATATCGGACAGCGTATGGGATAGGGACCAGACTAAGAGAGACACAACCTGCTGCTCTGCAGGAGACTGAGGATAGCAGTCAAAAGTTTAAATCAGGCGCATGAAGGCAGTTCTTGTTTCTGACAATACTCTAAGGCTCTCTGTCGAGGGTTTAGGCTGAACGCCTCTAAGCCACAGACCCTCGGATCTGAAAGTCGGGCCGATATCCACCTACCGAAAAATTGGAATCGAGATACTGAGCAAGCTACATGCCCAGTTCTGACACCTGTTTGAAGGCTCTCAGCTGAGGGATATGTTGGATTCCCGGATGAGATGGCCTGGCCGTTTCTCACTGACTGCTGCACGAAGGTAAGGTGCTGAGCCGGCAGCACATGTAGCCTACCTCGTGAGCGAGTACAAAAAGTCAGTAAAATGCCCCAGTCGAAGGAAATGGTTACGAAAACTGTCTGTATCTAACTCATAGAGAGTGTAGATAAAAGTGGAGAAACGTCTCAATAACGCGAAATGGAACGCACGGCGAGCGAACCTATTGCGTGGTCCAAAGTCAAAAGCAAAAGCTTACCGAGTGGATGTCGCCCGCAGTCTGACCGCCCCTGGAGCTCACTTGAGCGACCAGTGGCAAGCGAGATGCCCAATACATGGAAGTGAGGAACTAAAGCAGCCATGAGCAGGACGTGGCAACTCCTCGGGTGAGCCCAGTCTCGGAGCAATATGTGCCGGCTCTGCAATTATGGAAGCCTCCTTGGATAGCGAGGGACTGCCCATTGTCTGCCCCTGCCTTCCCTTGAGGGCCGACCGCGATGTCGTTAGTCGTTCTATCTTGACCAGCTGAGATGTGGGCGACATCACAACAGTCTAACGTGCCTCGAAATCAGAGGAAGGTTAACCTCATTAAAAAATGCCCGCTGAAGTCGGAAGTGTCGTCCTACGGGTGGCAAACTAAAAATTGACACTACGCAATTACGTCCGAGTGAAATGTCTCGTCCGAATGTCTCTCGTGCTAGGAACAGCTCTGACTACCTAGTTTCCGAATGCCGCTCTTGTTCGGAACAGCTCTGACTAGGTAGTTTTTCCGAATGTCCGCCGTGCCTGGAACAGCTCTGATGGGTACAGGGACAAGCACATGTCCGAAAACTCGCTTAGTGGAAACCAACCGCAGAGCTGACTGGTTTGTGCAGGAACGGCCCAGGGCGAGCGAAACGCCCAATATATTGAAGTGAGGAATTAAAACAGCCATGAGCAGGACGTGACGATTCCCTCGGTAAACCCAGCACCAGAGCGTTATGTGCCGGCTCTGCAATTATGGAAGCCACCCAGGATGGCGGAAAATGCTATGGACTGTCCCTGCCTTCACTTGAGGGATGACCGTGTAGTCTTCGACTGTTCCAACTTGACCAGCTGAGATGTGGACGGTACCACAAAAGTGAGAGTCTCCCAGGATTGCTAACCTGGTCAAAAATGCGAGCTAAAAGTCGGATGTGTTGGCCTGAGGGTTTCGACCCGAGGGTGCCTAACCAGACACACCGCAATCACATCTGAAAAAATCACTCCGGATGAACGCAAAGAAGAAGAAGAAGATATTAGCTACACATTCACTGAAGTCATTAATACATGCTGCCTTAAATTTAGCTATGTAGCCCGGATCATCATCGTGTACAGTCATATGCTTTGTCAACGATGATAGCAGTGGCAATACACATCTAGATGAAACAAAATCTTGACCGACAAGCAGGACTGTGGTCTGGCAGAATAAGTCTAAAACTTTGACATATTTCGAAATCTTCTCCCAATCTGAACCTGACAGTTTTGGACATTTGTATTGCTTCTTTTCATCTGACATGTAGACAGTTAATGCTTCTCTGACTTGTAGAAGACTCTGTAGCATAATAAACATACTGTTTCATCTTGTTGGTACATCTCGCTGCAGCTTACACAATGGTGACTCAGTACAATGATGCAACTCGGTTGTGTTTGCAGCACTATTTTTAAAATGTTCGACAATTTTTCGACATCCGTTTCATTTGTATAAGTGATGGGAGACAAGTTTTCGATTAATTGTTAAAAAAAAAAATTAATCGTAAAAAAAAAAACAATTAACGATTAATCGATTAATTAACCATTAACTTCCGTAGCCCTTATATATATATATATATATATATATATATATATATATATATATACTATATATATATATATATATATATATATATATATATATATATATATATATATATATATTCTTAGTCAGATATGACTGAGCTACCATATGACAGTAGACGGTACTACCTGCTTTCTGTCAGCGCCGAATGCTGGGCGGCACTTACCAAACCCGACACCCCACATTGTGCCAACGATATAACATTAAGACAACATTAAAAGATGGACTCCGAAGACAAGAAAACATTAGGACGGAACAGAGCAAGAAATGGACAAGAAAACGTATATGGTTACATACAATATGAAGAGATGGAATGGGGGACAATGTTACATTTGGTTAGAGAAGATGACAATTTGGACTGGAAGAAGACTGACTCAGTTTATATGAAGACGTAGAGCAAGATCTTGGAGGCTAGTTGTATGTAGCCAGACTGACATGTGGACATGGTACTGAGTGAGAACACTCACTGGGTCTCAAGTAGGTTGACCGTCTAAGTACACTTGAACATTGAGCAATGTTATGGAGTCCTTTGAAGGTTCAAGATGAAATTTTGTGCTACTTTCAGGTTATCTGTTGTGTCTAAGACAGACAAGCAGACAGACAGACAGACAGACAGACAGACAGACAGACAGACAGACAGACAGACAGACAGACAGAGAGACAGACAGACGGACGGACGGACGGACGGACGGACGGACGGACGGACAGACAGACAGACAGACAGACAGGCTGACAGACAGACAGACAGAGTGACATATGAGTAGACAAACAAACAGATAGTCAGACAGACAGATGACATTCCCCTACGCTGTAGTTAAAGGCCTCGGACATGCTGGCTGGTGGTGACGTCATGGAGTCAGTGTCTACTCTGCTGTCAGTGACGTGCTTATGCTGACTGTGAACTTTGACCTTTCTGACGTCGAAGCCGCCTCTCTTGAAAGTGATGTCCCGGAGACTTTTCTTGCGAGGGAAACGCTGGGCACGAGACAGTAGGAAGACGTGTATACTGACCAACATTTATTTCACATCGGTGAGTCTATGTCGCCTATAGGCTACTAACTGACTTTGTTTTCGACATGTTCACACACTTATGACCTAGTCTGTAGGTGGTTCGTAAAGAGCTCATGAGACTGTCCATTTTATGTCTGTTATCAAATTACCGCAAACTACTGAACGTCAACTTGTCAAGAGATCACAGAGCAGCAGCAACACATGCTGGGTTTGACTGCGATCTCCTGTAAAGGATATGCAACTAGCTAACTTCAAATTACCATTCTATATCTGTCGTCAGAGTACCATTATATGTCTATCATCAGATTACCATTCTATATCTGTCGTCAGAGTACCATTATATGTCTGCCATCAAATTACCATTCTATGTCTGCTATCAGATTACAATCCTTCTTCTTCTTCTTCGTTCATCCGGAGTTTTTTTTTCGGATGTGATTGCGTTGTGCCTGTTTACAGCAGAGCTGCGTTCTTGCGCCGTTAGGCCGACACATCCGACTTCTGCGGGCATTTGTTGACCGGGTTAACCTTCCCGGGGAGATTACAATCCTATGTCTGTCATCAGATTGCCAGTCTATATATGTCATCAGATGATCATTCTATGTCTGCCATGAGATTACCATTCTATGTCTGCCATCAGATGGCCATTCTATGTCTGCCATCAGATTACCATTCTATGTCTGTCATCAGATTACCAGTCTATGTCTGTTTATTCCCAAGACCGATAGATTAGTGATCTGTGTTTTCGTGTTAGTTAGTCAGTTAGTCTTTCCTCTTGAGCCTAAGGCGGCGCATAGGGCAGAAGTCCTGACTCTCCATGCTTGGCGGTTCGCTGCTACCTGTTGTAGATCTTGGATATTTACTTGGCCATTGAATGAGTCTTCTCTAATGATGGTTCTGCGCAGGGTCTCTCTTGTTCTTCCCCGTTTTCTTTTCCCTACTGGTGACCATATGAGGGCTTGGTAGGGGAGTCTTGTCTTGTCCATTCTGAGTACATGGCCGAATGTAGTTCCAACGGCGTCTTCTTATGAAATTGGATACTGTATCTTGCTTAGTCTCTTGTCTTATTTGCGAATTGGTTCTTAAGTCTGTCCAGTGGATGTTTAGAAGTCTTCTTAGACATTTGTTCTCAAAATTGTCTAATATTTTATCTAAAGCTACCGTTGATTTCCAACTTTCACATCCATACGTTAACACTGGAATCACACAAGAGTTGAAGATTTTAAGTTTTGTGTGTTTGCTGAGTGTCTTTGACTTCCAGATGTTTGACAGTTTATTGAAGGCACTAGATGCCAGTGCGATTCTAGATGATATTTCTGGTGTTGAGTCCCCTGTAGATGTCATTTTACTTCCTAGGTATGTAAAGCTGTTGACTTTTTCAAGAACGTAGCTGTTCAATTGGTGTCATCTGAACTGTTGGTAAGATCAATAGTCTTTGTTTTTGTGGTGTTAATTTGGAGACCAATTTGCCCTGAAACATTTTGGAGGTGGTTTATTTTCTCTTGGGCATCCGGGTGTGTTGAACTCAAAAGCACTATGTCGTCGGCAAAGTCCAGGTCTTCTAGAATTTTGTCAACCCAATGGATACCCATATTTGTGTTGTTTGTGCATTTGCGCATTACCCAATCGATAGCTATTCCAAAAAGCATCGGTGATAAGACACAACCCTGTTTCACTCCTGTTTCGACTGAGAACCAGTCAGAGTTGCCTGTTTCTGTTCTTACGCAGCAACGTGTTTCTTTGTAGAAAGATTTTATGACGTTGGTATATTTGGTAGGAAAACCATAGATGTTAAATAGATTCCAAAGTGAAGGACGGTGGATACCGTCGAAGGCTTTTACTGTTTTTTCGTGTTAGCGAACAGATATTTGTCCAGGAAGTCCACTACGCCTCATGCTCGTCCAGCAGGTCACCACCCATGAAAATCTCTGGCTTGCTTGTCCAGTATGTCACCACTCCTGACAAGTTCTGGCTTGTCCAGTATGTCACCACCCCTGACAAGTTCATTAAGTAGGTCACCGCTGTGACAAATTCTGGCCTGTCCGGGAGTCACCACCGTTACAAATTCTTGCTTGTCTGGAAGTTCTTAGCAACAGGAAATATTGTGATCTCTCATGTGTATTCACTGTCAAGGCTTTCATCTCCAAAACTACCACCATTGCCACCACTACTCCAACGTAGACAATCACCAAAACGGCTACCACTACCACTATTACCACCACAAAGGCTACCACTACTACCACTACCACTATTACCACCAATAAAGGCTACCACTACTACCACTATTACCACCAATAAAGGCTACCAATACTACCACTATCACTATTACCACCAATAAAGGCTACCACTACTACTATTACCACCACCGGAACAGCTCCATCACCACCATGCTACTACATAACAGCCACCACCACCGATATCATAAGGCTACAACCACCAACGTTACCACTACAAAGACTACAACCATAAGGGCTATGCCATCAAAACAATTACCACCGCTATCACACACAAACAAAAAACGAATGCCATTAATAAAGTTACCACCATTACCACAACCACAGCGACCATTGCTATCATCACCATGGCTACCACCACAGAGGAGAGGGGAATGAGTTCGGCAACATAGACCACACGGAGATGATACTCCTGTACCGGTCTGGGGGAGGGGGAGGGGTAATGGCGGGGAATCTCTACACCCAACTCACTCCGATAGATCCAAGCCCTGCTCAGTCTTGTTGAACATCAATAAATCAAGTCAGAGTACAGACCCAGCTTTGACCAACCCCAAACAACCAACAAATGTGCTGTCGCACTGTCCTTTCTTCAATCAACAACTAGTATAGAAGAGGAGAGAATATCAATGTGTATGTGTGTGTACTGACCTCTTCATCCACGTGTGTCCACTTGCCCTCATGCCGATCACAGCTGTACTGTCGAAATAAAGACATAAACAAAGTCAACATAGAGATATAGACAATGTCAATATAGAGACATAGACAATGTCAACATAATGACATAGACAATGTCAACATACAGACAGAGACAATGTCAATATAGAGACATCAACACGTCAATGTTGGGGACATTGTTTTCTTACAAATAATCCAGACAGAAGCACACATCTACACAGAGACAAATATCCACACAGAGACAAATATCTACACAGAGACAAATATCTACACAGAGACAAATATCTACACAGAGACAAATATCCACACAGAGACAAATATCCACACAGAGACAAATATCCACACAGAGACAAATATCTACACAAAGACAAATATCCACACAGAAACAAATATCCACACAGAGACAAATATCCACACAGAGACAAATATCCACACAGAGACAAATATCCACACAGAGACAAATATCCACACAGAGACAAATATCCACACAGAGACAAATATCTAAACAGAGACAAATATCTAAAAAGAGACAAATATCCACACAGAGACAAATATCCACACAGAGACAAATATCCACACAGAGACAAATATCCACACAGAGACAAATATCCACACAGAGACAAATATCCACACAGAGACAAATATCCACACAGAGACAAATATCCACACAGAGACAAATATCTACACAGAGACAAATATCCACACAGAGACAAATATCTACACAGAGACAAATATCCACACAGAAGCACACATCTACACAGAGACAAATATCCACACAGAGATAAATATCTACACAGAGACAAATATCCACACAGAAGCACACATCTACACAGAGACAAATATCCACACAGAGACAAATATCCACACAGAGACAAATATCCACACAGAGACAAATATCCACACAGAGACAAATATCCACACAGAGACAAATATCCACACAGAGACAAATATCCACACAGAGACAAATATCCACACAGAGACAAATATCCACACAGAGACAAATATCTACACAGAGACAAATATCTACACAGAGACAAATATCCACACAGAGACAAATATCCACACAGAGACAAATATCCACACAGAGACAAATATCCACACAGAGACAAATATCCACACAGAGACAAATATCCACACAGAGACAAATATCTACACAGAGACAAATATCCACACAGAGACAAATATCTACACAGAGACAAATATCCACACAGAAGCACACATCTACACAGAGACAAATATCTACACAGAGACAAATATCTACACAGAGACAAATATCTACACAGAGACAAATATCTACACAGAGACAAATATCCACACAGAGACAAATATCTACACAGAGACAAATATCTACACAGAGACAAATATCTACACAGAGACAAATATCTACACAGAGACAAATATCTACACAGAGACAAATATCCACACAGAGACAAATATCTACACAGAGGACAAATATCTACACAGAGACAAATATCTACACAGAGACAAATATCTACACAGAGACAAATATCCACACAGAGACAAATATCTACACAGAGACAAATATCTACACAGAGACAAATATCTACACAGAGACAAATATCTACACAGAGACAAATATCTACACAGAGACAAATATCTACACAGAGACAAATATCCACACAGAGACAAATATCTACACAGAGACAAATATCCACACAGAGACAAATATCCACACAGAGACAAATATCTACACAGAGACAAATATCCACACAGAGAATGAACGAACGAGCAAACTTTATTTCCATAGGGGAAAACATTGGGCACGCAGGCCCACCTGACATTTTGCCCTTCTTTTCTCTTTCCTCTCATATGTTACTGCGAACATCCAGACAGAGACAAATATCCACACGGAACGTTTTTTTTTTTTTGGTTGCGTATCCCTTACGGGACGGTGCAGTCAACACCAGCATTTTTCTGCTACTGTTGATGTGCTAGGCAATTGCTACGTTCAGTAGTTTGCCATTGCTTTCTGAACTACCGGTTCCCATACCAGCACGTTATAACACAACGAGACACGGTCTGCTGCACAAACCGGTCGCAGCTGAGCTTTGAACGCCTGGTACCCGGCTCGCGAACCGCGTTCGCAAGCCTTTAGCCACGGAGCCGATACACGGAACTACTAACAACGAAAAATATTGTTCATGAAGGAGATACAACTGAAAGTGACTGTACAACAACAATAGTCAGCACACAATCAACCACAGGTTACAGCCGTCAATGTGGGCACGTCACATTCTAGACAACCTCTGAAGTGGGATATAAATGTCAAGGGATCGAACCTCATGATCACCATCTCTTCGCAATGATAGCAGCATGCATGGATGTTCCAGGAAGTGTGGCATTAAGAAAACACGAGGGCATAGCAGTGCAGCAGAGATGGCTGGCGGACAGATCAATATGCCACAAATTTTAATGTCACAACACTTCTGCTTCTGTCGATGTGTCAAGACGCAAACAGCCAATCAAAACCGTTAAAACACTTGCTCGTCTATCCATGTGATCAGACGTAAACAACCAATCACAAACGTCAGAAACATTCTGCTCCTGCCCACATGAAGGCAGCAAACACCAACCACAAAGGAACAAAGGCAAAGAAAGAAACAAGGCACATTCTGAGCAAGAGCAAGAACTGTGCCAGGTCAATGTGGCGTCCGGGGGAGTTGTTGAACGGACAAGGTGGGACTGCGTGAACAAGGACTGAATGTTGGGACCAGGATCCAGCACCATTATTGGGAATAGAGAGGAAATGACAAGACTGCTTTACATCAGATAGTCAGGCACGCGTTGGAAGATAAGAGGAAGAGAATATAAACTCTCACAACATACGCCACCGAATCTTGTTGGAAATGGGATATTAGGTCCTGATTATTAGTGACGTAATGGTGTAAAACGGAAGCGATAACCATTTTATCTGGCGGGGTTTGTAGACAGACTCCTGCTGATACTTGTAGCTGCAACCATTTGTGCAAGTCAACAATACACACGTGATCACATTAAGACCATGATACCTGATTCACCATTCAAGAAATCACTTGTAGAATATTACTTTATTATCATCAAGCTCTGCAGCCGATCTCGATGAAGACGGGCTGTGCCGATGACAACAAGCTACAGCTGACTGCTGCTTTCTTTGCAATTATTCTTGTTGTCGTGTGAAAGTGAACGAAAAAAAGATAAAAAGAAAAAAAAAAGGGGGGGGGGGGTGGGTTTCCATGCAGAACACTCACCAAAACTAACGTACATTTAAACACAGAAACCAGAAACAATATGTTGCTCAATTTATTTCCTGGCATATGTCGCTGCATCTCGTCAGGTCCAAACTGCATTTATATATCATATGAAGTTACGAAGTAAATAAATGAATAATACCCAAGCTGAAACCAATTAAAACACATAGACACGGGTATTGCTCGAATGTGGAACATCTGTTGTTAACCGTGCACTGTTCTAGAGTACTAGAGTCTATATATATCTTGCTTATAATGAGTACATAGACCAGGTGATAACAAAGGCCAAGCGGGGTTTGGCAGCGATGCGGGTGATGGCGGCAGCAAACTGTGAGCAGCACCACCTATGTCTTCTGTACGAGGGGCTGGTCATGTCTGTTTTTGAGTATGCGATGGCAATCCTGACTCTTAGCCGTAAGCAGATTGAAAGGATGGAAAGGATACAGAATGAAGCTATGCGCATTATTCTTGGATGTACAAGAGATACAACATGCAGGGCGATGCGCTACCTTCTTGATTTTCCAACCATTGAAGACAGAATACAAGTTTGCAGAGCACGCGCCTACCTCAGAGTTACCGCAAACACACAACATTCACTGCATAGTGAAATTATGAAGGTGAAGGGCAGCAGGTTAAAAAGAGGACGGTCGTGGATGGGTCAAGCCGAAGACATTCTTCAACAGGTGTGTTCACTTGAGGACTTAGAACCTGGCGAGGAGTGGGTACAAGTGCCAACAGATTTCTGCACATCCTTTTCAGTTTGCATCCAACTAGATAGAAAATGCAGACAAGAAAATCCGGCTGCTGTGGAGGCTGAAGTACAAGCGTTGATTTTCGAGAATTCGCTAGACGGTGATGCGGTCATCTACACAGATGGGTCGGTCGTCCGACATGTGAGAAGCTCATGGGCCTTTACGGCTCGGGCCGGAGGGAGAATTGTGAAGGAGGACTCTGGTGCTTTCACTGAAACCACAAGTAGCCTGACTATGGAAGTCATGGCAGTAAGTAAAGCAATAACATGGCTCGAGACACAGACATTCACTAGGGCATGTTTCCTTAGCGACTCAATGAACATGATCAAGAGGATAGAGGAGGGGTCGATCCGAAGAGAATGGTTGCTGCCTCTGGAGCGGTCTCGGCTGGCAAAGATTAGTTTCATCTTCGTGCCAGGGCATGCGGGAGTACAAGGAAATGAGCGTGCTGACAAGCTCGCGGGTGAGGCTACTGTGGAGGGCGGACGCGCCATGGACCAGGCTGACATTCTGAATGCTCTACTACGAGAAGTAAGACTTTTGCGTGAAACAAGTGATGACTGTGAATCTACAACCATGGCCAGACTGCGAGAACAGCAAATTAAAAGAGGGGTGGCCAAACACGAACACTACGCAGGAAGCCAAAGAAGATTGATAAACCAACACAGAACTGGCGTCGTTAGCCGCTACACGCTGCGGGATTTGCTGAGGAGGGGATCCGAGCACTTATGGACTGAATGTTTCGATATGCAATGAGGATGATCTGTCGACTAACTAACTAACTAACTAACTAACTAACTAACTAACTAACTAACTAACTAACTAACTAACTAACTAACTAACTAACTAACTAACTACCTACCTAACTAACTAACTATCTATCTAGCTAGCTAGCTAACAAACTAACTAACTAGCTAACCCCCTAACTAACTAACTAGCTAACCCCCTAACTAGAGTCTAGATGGTCCACTATTACACCGGGTATGATCCCACCTGGCGTGTCTCCACACAACGGCATCCTATACACCGTTGTGCTGACACAAGATGGCCGCCTGCGGGTTGCCCAATAAGAATATGGTCTAGTGATAACACACTAGCCTACGTCCGTGGCGAAGGGGTATCGAACGCCATTCAAAATCCCGCATACCTTCTCGGAAATCAGCTGCATGCTAGTTGCAGGCGGACCTCCTCGAGCTGATATTTAACAATGGGATGAGAGTCAGTCGTTCAGAAAGCAAAAAGTACTGAAAGTAAATTTACTTGATACAGTCACAAACGGTGAATACATGCTGGGGCTAATTGCGACGACCTGTAAACCACATGCAACTTACTGAACTTTAAAAAATAAGTCAATGAAGAAGAAAGGAACACTTCGAATGCACGGTTAAACGGTGCTGTTTACATACACAGATACCACAAACTTACCAGGGGTAGGAGACGCCAACCCTTCTCAGCTGTCATCTCAATGGCCTTGAGGATGAACTTGAAGCAGGACTCCGACATAAAGTAGGGGAAGCTCACCCGTACAAAGCCAGGCCTGGACACGTAGGAAGGTACATACAAAGGTGGATCACCGACTGTATCAATGCATGTCTTTGAGTATAAACTTCTACATACAGGTGAAAGAGCGGGTAACTTCACATACAGGCGAGAGTTTCACTGACAATCACAAAGGTGGGCGACAAAAAAAGAAAATCACCTGAAGCCAAAAATTGGTGTTGTCCAGTTGTACACACACAAAAGAAGACACAGACAACAGACACAATGTAATGCCAGAGATATATCGCCGTGTTTCGTCGCGAGTATACTGCAGAACACAGTAAGACGCAGCTCTCAAGGTGTCCACCCTGTGTGAGGTGGAAGGGAAGGTTGGCTGTGGGCGACTTTTCTGGCAAGACGTATTATTATATGTCAGTGTCAGAGTCTGTGTTTGGGTGGGAGACAGTACTGGTAACACACATGGTTATATTTCAATGTTAGCGTCTGTGTGTTGTGGGAGACAGTACTGGCAACACACATGGTTATATATCAATGTTAGCGTCTGTGTGTTGTGGGAGACAGTTCTGGTAACACACATGGTTATATTTCAATGTTAGCGTCTGTGTGTTGTGGGCGACGGCCCTGGCAACACACAGATAGTTTTATTTCAGTGTCAGCGTCCGCGTGTATTTTGTATTTTAGCCACGCAGATTAATTCACCTACATTTGTCTTTTTAAACAACATTATTTCTGCAGCATGCGCCTGACCAGATGCAATGAAATATAGGTCAAAGCAAATGTACATGACCCTATTGTACGTCTGGTGGCGCCTAGTGCCAGTCCCATGTTTCTATAGACCAATCTTCACTAAGTGGCTGATGCGGCCAGTATCGGGCCGGGCTGTGTCCACTAGCCCAGTCAGCTCTAAAAGGGCCGCTCACGGCGAAATATGCCTGGCAATAAATTGTGCAACGTGTGACTTCTTCGTTTAAGTGACATGAAGTGTAGGCTGGTTGGTGGGCTTTCAGGGCATCACATATAGTAGGGGGCCACTTTTCATAATGTCACATACAATTGGAGGCCAGGTTTCATAATGTCACATACAGGTGCTTATCACATATGGTATCAGGCTACGTTACATAGTGTCACATAAAGGTGTGTATTACATACAGCAGGGGGCCACATTACAAAATATTACATGAAGTAGGAAGCTTCGTTAAAATATATCACATAAAGTTGGAAGCTACGTTATACAATATCACATGAAGTAGAAAGCTTTGTTAAAATGTATCACATGAAGTAGGAAGCTACGTTATACAATATCAGATACAGTAGGAGGCCACGTTACACAATATCAGATACAGTAGGAGACCACGTTACACAATATCAGATACAGTAGGAGACCAGGTTACACAATATTAGATACAGTAGGAGACCAGGTTACACAATATCAGATACAGTAGGAGAACAGGTTACACAATATTAGATACAGTAGGAGACCAGGTTACACAATATCAGATACAGTAGGAGGCCACGTTACACAATATTAGATACAGTAGGAGACCAGGTTACACAATATCAGATACAGTAGGAGGCCACGTTACACAATATCAGATACAGTAGGAGACCACCTTACACAATATCAGATACAGTAGGAGGCCACGTTACACAATATCAGATACAGTAGGAGGCCACCTTACACAATATCAGATACAGTAGGAGGCCACGTTACACAATATCAGATACAGTAGGAGACCACCTTACACAATATCAGATACAGTAGGAGGCCACCTTACACAATATCAGATACAGTAGGAGGCCACGTTACACAATATCAGATACAGTAGGAGGCAACCTTACACAATATCAAATACAGTGGGAGACCACCTTACACAATATTAGATACAGTTGGAGACCACGTTACACAATATCAGATACAGTAGGAGGCCACGTTACACAATATCAGATACAGTAGGAGACCACCTTACACAATATCAGATACAGTAGGAGGCCACGTTACACAATATCAGATACAGTAGGAGGCCACCTTACACAATATCAGATACAGTAGGAGGCCACGTTACACAATATCAGATACAGTTGGAGACCACGTTACACAATATCAGATACAGTAGGAGGCCACCTTACACAATATCAGATACAGTAGGAGGCCACGTTACACAATATCAGATACAGTAGGAGGCCACCTTACACAATATCAGATACAGTAGGAGGCCACGTTACACAATATCAGATACAGTAGGAGGCCACGTTACACAATATCAGATACAGTAGGAGACCACGTTACACAATATCAGATACAGTAGGAGGCCACGTTACACAATATCAGATACAGTAGGAGACCACCTTACACAATATCAGATACAGTAGGAGGCCACGTTACACAATATCAGATACAGTAGGAGACCACGTTACACAATATCAGATACAGTAGGAGACCAGGTTACACAATATCAGATACAGTAGGAGGCCACTTTACACAATATCAGATACAGTAGGAGGCCACGTTACACAATATCAGATACATTAGGAGACCACCTTACACAATATCAGATACAGTAGGAGGCCACCTTACACAATATCAGATACAGTAGGGGACCACCTTACACAATATCAGATACATTAGGAGGCCACGTTACACAATATCAGATACAGTAGGAGACCACGTTACACAATATCAGATACAGTAGGAGGCCACCTTACACAATATCAGATACAGTAGGAGGCCACCTTACACAATATCAGATACAGTAGGAGGCCACGTTACACAATATCAGATACAGTTGGAGACCACGTTACACAATATCAGATACAGTAGGAGACCACCTTACACAATATCAGATACAGTAGGAGGCCACCTTACACAATATCAGATACAGTAGGAGACCACCTTACACAATATCAGATACAGTAGGAGACCACCTTACACAATATCAGATACAGTAGGAGGCAAAGTTACACAATATCAGATACAGTAGGAGGCCACCTTGCACAATATCAGATACAGTTGGAGGCAAAGTTACACAATATCAGATACAGTAGGAGGCCACCTTACACAATATCAGATACAGTTGGAGGCAAAGTTACACAATATCAGATACAGTAGGAGGCCACGTTACACAATATCAGATACAGTAGGAGGCCACGTTACACAATATCAGATACAGTAGGAGGCCACCTTACACAATATCAGATACAGTAGGAGGCCACGTTACACAATATCAGATACAGTAGGAGGCCACCTTACACAATATCAGATACAGTAGGAGGCCACCTTACACAATATCAGCTACAGTAGGAGGCCACGTTACACAATATCAGATACAGTAGGAAGCCACCTTACACAATATCAGATACAGTTGGAGGCAAAGTTACACAATATCAGATACAGTAGGAGGCCACGTTACAGATACAGTAGGAGGCCACCTTACACAATATCAGATACAGTAGGAGACGACCTTACACAATATCAGATACAGTAGGAGGCCACGTTACACAATATCAGATACAGTAGGAGGCCACCTTACACAATATCAGATACTGTAGGAGGCCACCTTACACAATATCCGATACAGTTGGAGGCAAAGTTACACAATATCAGATACAGTAGGAGACCACCTTACACAATATCAGATACAGTTGGAGGCAAAGTTACACAATATCAGATACAGTAGGAGACCACCTTACACAATATCAGATACAGTAGGAGACCACCTTACACAATATCAGATACAGTAGGAGGCCACCTTACACAATATCAGATACAGTAGGAGGCCACCTTACACAATATCAGATACAGTAGGAGGCCACGTTACACATTATCAGATTCAGTAGGAGGCCACCTTACACAATATCAGATACAGTTGGAGGCAAAGTTACACAATATCAGATACAGTAGAAGGCCACGTTACACTATATCAGAACGAACGAACGAACGAACGAACAAACTTTATTTTCAAAGTGTTAAGAATTGGGCACGCAGGCCCGTCTAACATTCTGCCCGTCTCTCACTCTCTTTCATACATTATTTCATTCACACATCATTCAAGGCTAACAGAGAACAGCAACAATAAAAAAAAGATATGCATTATAAAGGCATGGGCAAAATGCGAACATCAAAACTACACGACACAGTAAAATTAGATAATGGTCTGACACTTGTTATTAGCCATGTGGAATATACTGGCCTACCAAAAGGGGACTGGCTGTTATACTAGGGTTTTGTTATTATTATTATTATCTCTATTATTAAGGGGGAAGATAATCCGTACTGAGATAGTGTTCGAGTAATTTGCGATTATATGAATAGGGATTGGTGATGTCTTTGATTTCTTGTGGAAGATTGTTCCACAGCTGAGCTGCAGAGTACGTTAAGCTTGTTTTGTATAAGTCAATCCTAGGCTTCGGAATGTGTAATATATTTAAACGTTTACTGTGTCTAGCATTATATTTAAACAATGGCCACAGGTAATTTGGGGCATTCCGATGCAGGATTTTGTGAATTAGTTTAGCTTTATTGAAAAGCAGGCGTTTGCGGAGTGGTAGTAACTGAAGGCGTTTATACAGGCTAGGATTGTCAGATAAATGTTTGTTATAAATTAGACTCATGGCCCGTTTCTGGAGTGAGTAAAGTCGCTTGGTGTTTGAATTAGAACAACCGTCCCAGATTGTAGAGCAGTAGTCAAAGTGGGTCTGTATATGAGAAGTATAGAATAGTTTCCTTGTGTCCTCATCAAGGAAGTTTTTAATTTTGGCGAGTTGGTAGACTTTTTTCGCTGTTTGTTTAATAAGCGCTTGAACGTGGGAATTAAAGGTTAGGTTTCTATCAATGATTATGCCTAATGTTTTGTGCTCAATTACACTTTCTACTGGCATGTTATCGATGTGAAGTTGAAGTGATGTGTGTGAGCTTAGAGTTTGAAGTCTTTGTCTGGTTGTTAGTAACATTGATTTTGTGTTAGTGATGTTAATTTGCATACGGTTTGAATAGCTCCACCTTATTTAATTCTTGTTGTAAAGACGACTCCAATAAAATACAGTTTTCAGCATTTGTGTACACTGTACAGTCGTCTGCAAATAGATCGCAGGACGACGAAAGATGTAAAGGTAGATCGTTAATATATATGGCAAACAATAGAGGGCCAAGAATAGAGCCTTGCGGTACTCCAATATTGAAGGTAGTGGTATGAGACAGACATTTATTATGTGATACTACTTGCTTTCTGTTTGATAGAAAAGATGATATTAGAGTGACTATATTAGGGCCAATTTTCATTGTCTGAAGTTTTTTAATTAAAATAACATGGTCTATCATATCAAATGCTTTCTTGCCACGTTACACAATATCAGATACAGTTGGAGGCAAAGTTACACAATATCAGATACAGTTGGAGGCAAAGTTACACAATATCAGATACAGTTGGAGGCAAAGTTACACAATATCAGATACAGTTGGAGGCAAAGTTACACAATATCAGATACAGTTGGAGGCAAAGTTACACAATATCAGATACAGTTGGAGGCAAAGTTACACAATATCAGATACAGTTGGAGGCAAAGTTACACAATATCAGATACAGTTGGAGGCAAAGTTACACAATATCAGATACAGTTGGAAGCAAAGTTACACAATATCAGATACAGTAGGAGGCCACCTTACACAATATCAGATACAGTAGGAGGCCACCTTACACAATATCAGATATAGTAGGAGGCAACGTTACACAATATCAGATACAGTAGGAGGCCACCTTAAACAATATCAGATACAGTAGGAGGCCACGTTACACAATATCAGATACAGTAGGAGGCCACCTTACACAATATCAGATACAGTAGGAGACCACCTTACACAATATCAGATACAGTAGGAGGCCACGTTACACAATATTAGATACAGTTGGAGGCCACCTTACACAATACAGATACAGTAGGAGACCACGTTACACAATATCAGATACAGTAGGAGGCCACCTTACACAATATCAGATACAGTAGGAGGCCACCTTACACAATATCAGATACAGTTGGAGGCAAAGTTACACAATATCAGATACAGTTGAGGCCACGTTACACAATATCAGATACATTTGGAGGCCACGTTACACAATATCAGATACAGTTGGAGGCCACGTTACACAATATCAGATACAGTAGGAGGCCACCTTACACAATATCAGATACAGTAGGAGGCCACCTTACACAATATCAGATACAGTAGGAGGCCACCTTACACAATATCAGATACAGTAGGAGACCACCTTACACAATATCAGATACAGTAGGAGGCCACCTTACACAATATCAGATACAGTAGGAGGCCACGTTACACAATATCAGATACAGTAGGAGGCCATGTTACACAATATCAGATACAGTAGGAGACCAGGTTACACAATATCATATACAGTAGGAGACCACGTTACACAATATCAGATACAATAGGAGGCCATGTTACACAATATCAGATACAGTAGGAGGCCACGTTACACAATATCAGATACAGTTGGAGGCAAAGTTACACAATATCAGACACAGTAGGAGGCCACGTTACACAATATCAGATACAGTTGGAGGCAAAGTTACACAATATCAGATACAGTAGGAGACCACGTTACAAAATATCAGATACAGTAGGAGACCAGGTTACACAATATCAGATACAGTAGGAGACCACGTTACACAATATCAGATACAGTTGGAGGCAAAATTACACAATATCAGATACAGTAGGAGGCCACGTTACACAATATCAGATACAGTAGGAGGCCATGTTACACAATATCAGATACAGTAGGAGACCACGTTATACAATATCAGATACAGTAGGAGACCAGGTTATACAATATCAGATACAGTAGGAATCCATGTTACACAATATCAGATACAGTAGGAGACCAGGTTATACAATATCAGATACAGTAGGAGACAACGTTATACAATATCAGATACAGTAGGAGGCCATGTTACACAATATCAGATACAGTAGGAGACCACGTTATACAATATCAGATAAAGTAGGAGGCCACGTTACACAATATCAGATACAGTTGTAGGCAAAGTTACACAATATCAGATACAGTAGGAGGCCACGTTACACAATATCAGATACAGTTGGAGGCAAAGTTACACAATATCAGATACAGTAGGAGACCAGGTTACACAATATCAGATACAGTAGGAATCCATGTTACACAATATCAGATACAGTAGGAGACTAGGTTATACAATATCAGATACAGTAGGAGACCACGTTATACAATATCAGATACAGTAGGAGGCCATGTTACACAATATCAGATACAGTAGGAGACCACGTTATACAATATCAGATACAGTAGGAGGCCACGTTACACAATATCAGATACAGTTGGAGGCAAAGTTACACAATATCAGATACAGTAGGAGGCCACGTTACACAATATCAGATACAGTTGGAGGCAAAGTTACACAATATCAGATACAGTAGGAGACCAGGTTACACAATATCAGATACAGTAGGAGACCAGGTTACACAATATCAGATACAGTAGGAGACCACGTTACACAATATCAGATACAGTAGGAGGCCATGTTACACAATATCAGATACAGTAGGAGGCCACGTTACACAATATCAGATACAGTTGGAGGCAAAGTTACACAATATCAGATACAGTAGGAGGCCACGTTACACAATATCAGATACAGTAGGAGACCAGGTTATACAATATCAGATACAGTTGGAGACCACGTTACACAATATCAGATACAGTTGGAGACCACGTTACACAATATCAGATACAGTAGGAGACCAGGTTATACAATATCAGATACAGTTGGAGACCAGGTTACACAATATCAGATACAGTTGGAGACCACGTTACACAATATCAGATACAGTTGGAGACCACGTTACACAATATCAGATACAGTAGAAGACCACGTTATACAATATCAGATACAGTTGGAGACCAGGTTACACAATATCAGATACAGTTGGAGACCACGTTACACAATATCAAATACAGTTGGAGACCACGTTACACAATATCAGATACAGTAGGAGACCAGGTTACACAATATCAGATACAGTTGGAGACCACGTTACACAATATCAGATACAGTTGGAGACCAGGTTACACAATATCAGATACAGTTGGAGACCACGTTACACAATATCAGATACAGTTGGAGACCACGTTACACAATATCAGATACAGTTGGAGACCAGGTTACACAATATCAGATACAGTTGGAGACCACGAAACACAATATCAGATACTGTAGGAGGCCACGTTACACAATATCAGATACAGTTGGAGACCACGTTACACAATATCAGATACAGTTGGAGACCACGTTACACAATATCAGTTACAGTAGGAGACCAGGTTACACAATATCAGATACAGTAGGAGGCCACGTTACACAATATCAGATACAGTTTGGAGACCACGTTACACAATATCAGATACAGTAGGAGACCACGTTACACAATATCAGATACAGTAGGAGACCAGGTTATACAATATCAGATACAGTAGGAGACCAGGTTATACAATATCAGATACAGTAGGAGACCAGGTTATACAATATCAGATACAGTAGAAGACCAGGTTATACAATATCAGATACAGTAGGAGACCACGTTATACAATATTAGATACTGTAGGAGACCAGGTTATACAATATTAGATACAGTAGAAGACCAGGTTACACAATATCAGATACAGTAGGAGACCACGTTACACAATATTACATGAATTACGAGGCCACGTTACATCATATTACATATAGTTGTGGACTTTCTGAAATATTGCATACAGGCGTGGACTTATTTAAATATCACTTACACGTGGGCTTTCTAAAATATCACAAACAGGCATGGACCTTCTTAAATATCACATACAGGTTATGACATATTTAAATATTACATACAGGTGTGGACTTTTTAAAATGTCATATACAGGTGTGGACTTACTTAAATATCACATACAGTGTGGACTTACTTAAATATCACATACAGTGTGGACTTACTTACATATCACATACAGTGTGGTCTTACTTACATATCACATACAGGTGTGGACTTACTTAAATATCAGGTTCCTGGCATTTATCTCAGGTATGTGGCTTTGGTTTCGTAAGCTCAGCTTAGGTCTGGCCTTGCCTATTTTGAGGAGGATCAACTTCTCATAAGTCTCACCCAGCCTCTCTGATATTCCGAGCAGATCCTGAAAGAGGGAGAGTAAGAGAGGGAGTGAGAGAGTGATAGAGAGAGAGGAAAATATGGTTAGGTAGAAAGATAGAGAGAGTGAGAATGGGATAGTGAGAGAAAGAGAGAATGAGAGAGAGAAAAGAGAGAGAGATAGAGAGTGAGTGAGAGAGTGATAGAGAGAGGAAAATATGGTTAGTTAGAAAGATAGGGTGAGTGATAATGGGATAGTGAGAGAAAGAAAGAGTGAGAAATTGAGAAAAAGTAGAGAGATAGAGAGTGAGTGAGAGAGGGATACAGAGTGAGTAAGAGAGGGCTAGTGAGAGAGATAGAATGAGGGATAGAGAGTGAATGAGAGAGGGATAGAGAGAGGGGGGAGTGAGAGAGGGGCAGAGAGAGAGCGAGAGAGTGATTAGTGTGACAATCAAAGACACCCACACACAAGATCAACTGTCACATGACAGTCACAGGTTTGCCTCAAAAGGTCAACAGCTCCTGAAATGACCACTTCCCAAACCGGACACTGTGCGCGCACGTGTGTGTGTGTGTGTGTGTGTGTGTGTGTGTGTGTGTGTGCGTGAACGCGTGTGTGTATGTGGCCGGAACTCACCATGCCGTAAGGACCTGCGCATGCACAACCACTGCGCGCCTGGATACCGAAGACATCGTTCAGGATCTTGGCAATGAAATCGTGGTGGACAAACCGGCCGGTCAGTTGGTTCAGGAACAGCAAGGAGAAGATGGGCAGCCGCTCCACTTCTAGGTTTCCCAGAATGAGAAGTCCAGGCACTCGCGACCACGCCGCCTTAGCTAGCCTGAAATCACAATGTCAAGTTTGCATTCTCGCCACATTACATTATAGAGACATGACTGGCCAACGGAAAAAAGGGAGGGAAGAGGGAGGGGGGGGGGGTCTACTCAATGTCCACGATACCGAGATGTGAGCCATCACGCCCACTCTTGGATTTGATGCCACCCTCAACTCTGTGAGGTAGAATATTGATGTAAGAAAAACAAATGTCACAATCTACCAATGTCACAATCTACCAATGCCACAATCTACCAATGTCACAATCTACCAATGCCACAATTCACTAATTTCAAATATCTACCAATGTCCCAATTCACTAATGTCACAATCCAATAATGTCACCATCTACCAACCTCACCATCTACCAATGTCACAATCTACCAGTGTCACAATGTACAAACAACCCATCAGAATATCTCAACACCGTGAACGTAATTAAACTAGAACCGGAAGTCCGGAAAACCAAACACAACATGGAGGAAGGCAGTGAATTTGGAAAGCCGGAAATTAGACAGTGGTGAATTAACAATAATTGTATACACAAGCGGGCTTCAAATCAAAACCTTAACAATCTATATATATAAAAGAGACTGTATGCGTGTGATTGGGGATATATTTTCTGCGTTCGCGAACGGTCCATCCGATTGAGATGAAATTTTCTGCATGTCTTCTTTTCATTCCTGTGCAACCGACTGTAATAGTTTCTTAGGGTGCAATCATCTATTTACTTACTAAAATTTCATTTTCTAATTACATGACTTAACATAAGAAATAGTCTATAACGGGACATAACTTTTAGTAGCATTGCTATATCTTAGGTTAAGTCCCCTGGCTAAAACAAATCAAATCAAATCAAAAGCTATAGATAGCTAGATAGATAGATAGATAGATAGA
>JACEFZ010002058.1:152500-172500 GCA_014155875.1 Cepaea nemoralis
GGGTGGAAAAAAAAGGGGTGGGGGTTGACGCTGAAACTTTCTCTGGTGACCGCGGAAGGGGGTTCATTCCGCACGACAGTCAGCTGGACTAAAATGTTGACTTCTCGTCCTTGACTTAGGGACGTTAATTACAAGTACTTCAAAAGTTGGAGTGGGTTCACCTGATGTCGAGGGACACTGGTTTCAAGGAAAGCTGATCCACGCGTAAAAATAAGTCAAGTCCACTACCTAGTAGTAATAGTTTGTGTTTGAACAACGCTTGCGATTCACAGCGAAAGAAGAAAGAAATTGTGACCAGAAATGGGCGGGTCCACTTATTGTAAGATGTGCGGTAAGAGAGTGTTTTCACTTATTGTAAGATGTGCGGTAACAGAGTATTTTCACTTATTGTACTAGGAGTGGTAAGAGAGTGTTTTCACATATTGTAGTAGGTGCGGTTAGAGAGTGGGTCCACTTATTGTAAGATGTGCGGCAAGAGAGCGGGTTCACTTATTGTAACGTGTGCTGTAAGAGAGCAAGTCCACTTATTGTAAGATATGCGGTAAGAGATTAGGTTCACTTCTTGCAAGATGTACGGTAAGAGAATTTTTCACTTATTGTAATAGGTCCGGTACAAGAGCGGATCAACCTATTGTAAAATGTGCGGTGAGAGATTAGGTTCACTTGTTGTAAGATGTGCGGTGAGAGATTAGGTTCACTTATTGCAAGATGTGCGGTGATAGATTAGGTTCACTTATTGCAAGATGTGCGGTGATAGATTAAGTTCACTTATTGCAAGATGTGCGGTGAGAGATTAGGTTCACTTATTGTCAGATGTGCGGTGAGATATTAGGTTCACTTATTGTAAGATATGCGGTGAGATATTAGGTTCACTTATTGCAAGATGTGCGGTGAGATATTAGGTTCACTTATTGCAAGATGTGCGGTGAGATATTAGGTTCACTTATTGCAAGATGTGCGGTGAGATATTAGGTTCACTTATTGCAAGATGTGCGGTGATAGATTAGGTTCACTTATTGCAAGATGTGCGGTGAGATATTAGGTTCACTTATTGCAAGATGTGCGGTGAGATATTAGGTTCACTTATTGCAAGATGTGCGGTGAGATATTAGGTTCACTTATTGTAAGATGTGCGGTGAGATATTAGGTTCACTTATTGCAAGATGTGCGGTGAGATATTAGGTTCACTTATTGCAAGATGTGCGGTGAGATATTAGGTTCACTTATTGCAAGATGTGCTGTAAGAGAGCTGGTCTACCTATCTAAGATGTGTGGTAAGCAGAGAGCAGGAAGCAGCGGGAATGTAGTGGGTAGACGCTGGCATGTAGTGGCTAGACGCTGGCATGTAGTGGGTAGACGCTGGCATGTAGTGGCTAGACGCTGGCATGTAGTGGCTAGACGCTGGCATGTAGTGGCTAGACGCTGGCATGTAGTGGCTAGACGCTGGCATGTAGTGGCTAGACGCTGGCATGTAGTGGCTAGACGCTGGCGTGTAGTGGCTAGACGCTGGCATGTAGTGGGTAGACGCTGGCATATCCAGGAATCTGTCCCATTAGTGGAAGCACCAGGACTCTGTACCAGTGAACACAATCGATGGGTCTGCCCCACCAGTGAAAGCACCAGGACTCTATACCGGTGGGTGTGTCCCACCAGTGGTAGCACAAGGACACTGTACCGGTGGCTCTGTCCCATCAGTGGAAGCACCAGCACACTGTACCAGTGGCTCTGTCCCATCAGTGGAAGCACCAGCACACTGTGCCGGTGGGTGTGTCCCATCAGTGGAAGCAACAAGACACTGTACCGGTGAGTGTGTCCCACCAGTGGAAGCACCAGGACACTGTACTTGTGGCTCTGTCCCACCAGTGGAAGCACCAGGACACTGTACTAGTGGCTCTGTCCCACCAGTGGAAGCACCAGGACACTGTACCAGTGGCTCTGCCCCACCAGTGGAAGCACCAGGACACTGTACTAGTGGCTCTGCCCCACCAGTGGAAGCACCAGGACACTGTACTAGTGGCTCTGCCCCACCAGTGGAAGCACCAGGACACTGTACTTGTGGCTCTGTCCCACCAGTGGAAGCACCAGGACACTGTACTAGTGGCTCTGCCCCACCAGTGAAAGCACCAGGACACTGTACCAGTGGCTCTGCCTCACCAGTGGAAGCACATGGACACTGTCAATGTGAGTAGAAGGAATGGGGGGGGGGGGCGTGGACACGTGCATGGACGCAGCGAGTCAATGACTCCACTCGAACTTTATATGGAGTTGTGAGGTCAAGGGTCAGGCATCCTCTCCTCCTGGCTTTTACTTCCTCCGACTCAAACTCATTCAGAGGACAGGCCAGACGGACATATAATTTGACTGCAAATGGTATCTCCTGTATTGTGACTCTTCACGTGCTGTTGAAGATGGAGACGGAGCAGCTATAGGAATGCCCCGAGTGGTCAGATGTTGTATCTTGACTCAACTCAGCTGGACTTTATGTAGAAGTTTATTTCACAACCCAGCTAGACTAAATGTACAGGTGAATGTCTATGTCACAACTCAGCTAGACTAAATGTACAGGTGAATGTCTATGTCACAACTCAGCTAGACTAAATGTACAGGTGAATGTCTATGTCACAACTCAGCTAGACTCTATGTACAGGTGGGTGTCTATCTCACAACCCAGTTAGACTCTATATACAGGTGAGTGTCTATCTCACAACCCAGGTAGACTCTATATACAGGTGAGTGTCTATCTCACAACTCAGCTAGACTCTATTATAAACAGGTGAGTGTCTATCTCACAACCCAGGTAGACTCTATATACAGGTAAGTGTCTATCTCACAACTCAGCTAGACTCTATAAACAGGTGAGTATCTATCTCACAACCCAGGTAGACTCTATATACAGGTGAGTGTCTATCTCACAACTCAGCTAGACTCTATAAACAGGTGAGTGTCTATCTCACAACCCAGGTAGACTCTATATACAGGTGAGTGTCTATCTCACAACTCAGCTAGACTCTATATACAGGTAAGTGTCTATCTCACAACTCAGCTAGACTATATACAGGCAGGTGTCTATCTCACAACTCAGCTAGACTCTATATGCAGGTGTCTATCTCACAACTCAGCTAGACTATATACAGGCAGGTGTCTATCTCACAACTTAGCTAGACTCTATTTACAGGTAAGTGTCTCTATCTCACAACACAGGTTGTCGTAACAATAGCTACTAGATAAGCCGACAGGTAGTCAGCAGACAGACACGCAGAGACAGACACGCAGAGACAGGCACGCAGAGACAGACACGCAGAGACAGACAAATGTGTCACCAGAGAAATTGATATACACCATGCGGACAGACAAGCACATGGATACGCAAGCGAACAGACGGACAAAGAGACATGCATGTGTCATTTGAAGAAAGAATGTAACAGACAGACAGAACGAACGAATAAACGTTATTATCAAAGGGCTACGAATTGGGCACGCAGGCCCGTCTAACATTCTGCCTTTCTGTCACTCTCTTTCATCCATAATTTCATTCATACATCATTCAAGGCTAACAGAGAACAGCAACAATATAAAAGATATGCATTTTAAAGGCATGGTCAAAGTGCGAACATCAATACTACACGACTCAGTAATATTAGATAATGGTGTGACACTTGTTATTGCTGTGTGGAATATTCTGGTCAACCAACAGGGGACTGAATGCTATACTAGGGTTTTTGTTACTATTATTATTTCTATTATTAAGGGGGACGGTAGTCCGTACTGAGATAATGTTCGAATAATTTGCGATTATATGTATAAGGATTTGTGATGTCTTTGATTTCTTGTGGAAGATTGTTCCACAGCTGAGCTGCAGAGTACGTTAAGCTTGTTTTAAATAAGTCAATCCTAGGCTTCGGAATGTGTAATATATTTGATCGTTTACTACGTCTAGCATTATATTTAAACAATGGCCAAAGATAATTTGTGGCATTCCGATGTGGGTTTTTGTCAATTAGTTTGGCCTTATTGAAAAGCAAGCGTTTGCGGAGTAGTAGTAACTGAACGCGTTTATGTAGGCTAGGATTGTCAGATAAATGTTTACTATAAATTAAACTCATGGCCCGTTTCTGGAGTGAGTAAAGTCGCTTGGTGTTTGAATTAGAACAACCGTCCAAAATTGTAGAGCAGTAGTCAAAATGTGCCTGTATGTAAGAAGTATAGAATATTTTCCTTGTGTCCTCATCACAGAAATTTTTAATCTTGGCGAGTTGGTAGACAGACAGACAGACAGACAGACAGACAGACAGACAGACAGACAGACAGACAGACAGACAGACAGACAGACAGACAGACAGACCAGACAGACAGACAGACAGACAGACCAGACAGACAGACCAGACAGACACACCAGACAGACACACCAGACAGACAGACCAGACAGACCAGACAGACAGAAAGACAGACAGACAGACAGACAGACAGACAGACATCACAAAGATACGGATACCTGGAGTTTGCGTCCCTCCAATAAACTTGTGTGGAGATATGAAAACGGCGTCCTTGTAAGCCTGGGGACTGAACGAACGAACAAACTAACTTTATTTTCAAAGGGCCACAAATTGAGCACGCAGGCCACTCTTACATTCGGCCCTTCCAATCACTCATCTCTCGTACATCAAGTAACTATTTTGCATGTTAAATTCAGCAAGGTAAAAAAACATACAAAAATTGTCAAATGGAAATTGTGAACATAAACGTTGCATATTGCAATGATATGCGACAGACCGGCAGCCAGACACTCATACACACGCACGTGCATACACACGGCAAGCAAGGAAGTGAATGAACAACTGCCTTCAGCAATGTGTGAATGCTTGTGTTTGTTCAGCTCCACATGACCACGGGATGGTTTAACCATGTAATCAGTTCGTTAACAACATATGATTGTTTAACCATCTAATCAGTTCATTAACAACATATGATTGTTTAACCATCTAATCAGTTCGTTAACAACATATGATTGTTTAACCATCTAATCGGTTCGTTAACAACATATGATGGTTTAACCGTCTAATCAGTTCGTTAACAACATATGATGGTTTAACCATCTAATCAGTTTGTTAACAACATATGATTGTTTAACCATCTAATCGGTTCGTTAACAACATATTATTGTTTAACCATCTAATCGGTTCGTTAACAACGTATGATGGTTTAACCATCTAATCAGTTTGTTAACAACATATGATTGTTTAACCATCTAATCAGTTTGTTAACAACATATGATTGTTTAACCATATAATCAGTTTGTTAACAACATATGGTTGTTTAACCATCTAATCAGTTTGTTAACAACATATGATTGTTTAACTATGTAATCACTTCGCACACAACATTTGATTGTTTAACCATGTAATCAGTTCGTTAACAACATATGATTGTTTAACCATGTAATAATTTCGTCCTCAACATATGATTATTTAACCATTTAGTCAGTTTTCAACAACAATACATGGTTGTTTAACCATGTAAACTGTTCGCCTACATGGTATGATGATCTAATCAGGTAATGTGTTCGTTTTGAATATATGGTTGTTTAACCGGGTAATATGTTCGCCTTCATGGTATGATGGTTTAACATGTAAACTGTTCGTCTTCATGGTATGGCTGTTTAGCCGAATTTTACACGGTCACCCAACAGACGTGAACCAGGTAGGAGGTTGACACTGACACCCAACAGACGTGAACCAGGTAGGAGGTTGACACTGACACCCAACAGACGTGAACCAGGTAGGAGGTAGACACTGACACCCAACAGACGTGAACCAGGTAGGAGGTAGACACTGACACCCAACAGACGTGAACCAGGTAGGAGGTAGACACTGACACCCAACAGACGTGAACCAGGTAGGAGGTAGACACTGACACCCAATAGACGTGAACCAGGTAGGAGGTAGACACTGACACCCAATAGACGTGAACCAGGTAGGAAGGTAGACACTGACACCCAACAGACGTGAACCAGGTAGGAGGTAGACACTGACACCCAATAGACGTGAACCAGGTAGGTGGTTGACACTGACACCCAACAGACGTGAACCAGGTAGGAGGTAGACACTGACACCCAACAGACGTGAACCAGGTAGGAGGTAGACACTGACACCCAATAGACGTGAACCAGGTAGGAGGTTGACACTGACACCCAACAGACGTGAACTAGGTAGGAGGTTGACATTGACACCCAACAGACGTGAACTAGGTAGGAGGTTGACACTGACGCCCAACAGACGTGAACCAGGTAGGAGGTAGACACTGACACCCAACAGACGTGAACCAGGTAGGAGGTTGACACTGACACCCAACAGACGTGAACTAGGTAGGAGGTTGACACTGACACCCAACAGACGTGAACTAGGTAGGAGGTTGACACTGACACCCAACAGACGTGAACCAGGTAGGAGGTAGACACTGACACCCAACAGACGTGAACCAGGTAGGAGGTTGACACTGACACCCAACAGACGTGAACCAGGTAGGAGGATGACACTGACACCCAACAGATGTGAACCAGGTAGGAGGATGACACTGACACCCAACAGACGTGAACCAGGTAGGAGGATGACACTGACACCCAACAGACGTGAACCAGGTAGGAGGTTGACACTGACACCAAACAGACGTGAACCAGGTAGGAGGTTGACACCCAACAGACGTGAACCAGGTAGGTGGTTGACACTGACATCCAACAGACGTGAACTAGGTAGGAGGTTGACACTGACACCCAACAGACGTGAACTAGGTAGGAGGTTGACACTGACACCCAACAGACGTGAACTAGGTAGGAGGTTGACACCAAACAGACGTGAACCAGGTAGGTGGTTGACACTGACATCCAACAGACGTGAACCAGGTAGGAGGTAGGACACTGACACCCAACAGACGTGAACCAGGTAGGAGGTTGACACTGACACCCAACAGACGTGAACCAGGTAGGAGGATGACACTGACACCCAACAGATGTGAACCAGGTAGGAGGATGACACTGACACCCAACAGATGTGAACCAGGTAGGAGGTTGACACTGACACCCAACAGACGTGAACCAGGTAGGAGGATGACACTGACACCCAACAGATGTGAACCAGGTAGGAGGATGACACTGACACCCAACAGATGTGAACTAGGTAGGAGGTTGACACTGACACCCAACAGACGTGAACTAGGTAGGAGGTTGACACTGACACCCAACAGACGTGAACTAGGTAGGAGGTTGACACCCAACAGACGTGAACCAGGTAGGTGGTTGACACTGACATCCAACAGACGTGAACCAGGTAGGAGGTAGACACTGACACCCAACAGACGTGAACCAGGTAGGAGGTTGACACTGACACCCAACAGACGTGAACCAGGTAGGAGGATGACACTGACACCCAACAGATGTGAACCAGGTAGGAGGATGACACTGACACCCAACAGATGTGAACCAGGTAGGAGGTTGACACTGACACCCAACAGACGTGAACCAGGTAGGAGGATGACACTGACACCCAACAGACGTGAAGATAAAATAGAACAGTTTGGGCTGAGCTGTGCTATACTACAGAAGAGAAATTGGGAGGACCAGGGGAAAACGGGGGTACTTTATAACACCATAGTTAGTAGCAACATGATCGCCCTAACTAAAGTACAGAAATACTGGCTGATGGTGTAAATACTGGCTTGAGTCTGCAATGAGCAACTGACAGTGCGCAAGTATGAGGAATGTACTCACTCTACTGGATTCATATCAATGTCTGTGTATGGAGCCGCGCATGCGTAGTCGAAGAAAGCATAGCCGCCATATTTGTGCATGAGCGCGGCCACTGAGTTGACGTCGGTGAGGATGCCGGTCACATTGGAGGCCGCCGAGAAGGAGCCGATCAACATCCGGTCTGCGCCACATCGGCACTTCTGTGGACAGTCGTATGGGGACAAGTAGCGGCTTGGGGTGGCTTGAGATAGTGAACAGTTACTAGAACACATGGGGCATGTAGCGGCTTGGGGTGGCTTGAGATGGTGGACAGTTACTAGAACACATGGGACATGTAGCGGCTTGGGGTGGCTTGAGATAGTGGACAGTTACTAGAACACATGGGACATCTAGCGGATTGAGATAGTAGACATTTACTAGAACACATGGGACATGTAGCGACTTGGGGTGGCTTGAGATGGTGGGCAGTTACTAGAACACATGGGACATGTAGCGGCTTGGGGTGGCTTGAGATGGTGGACAGTTACTAGAACACATGGAACATGTAGCGGCTTGGGGTGGCTTGAGATAGTGGACAGTTACTAGAACACATGGGACATGTAACGACTTGGGGTGGCTGGAGATAGTGGACAGTTACTAGAATACATGGGACATGTAGCGGCTTGGGGTGGCTTGAGTTATTTATTGCAGCTACTAAAACAGATAGGTTACATACGGGATAAGTGAGCCGGACGCTCAGAAAGCAATGGCAAACTACGGAGCGTAATCTTGCCAAGAAATCATGTTTTCTCATAATGTTTAATAACCATACAGTAACATAACATAAGATACAATAACCATAAAGTAATACAACGTTTAATATAATAACCATACAGTAACACAACATATGATACAATAACCATACAGTAACATAACATAAGATACAATAACAATATAGTAACATAACATATAATCCTACAGTAACACAACGTGTGATGCTATAATCCTACAGTAACACAACATATGATGCTATAATCCTACAGTAACACAACATATGATACAATAACCATACAGTAATACATAATTTAATATAACAACTATAAAGTAACACAACATATGATAAAATAACCATACAGTAACACAACATATGATGCTATATTCCTACAATAATACAACATATGATACAATAACCATACAGTAGCACAACATATGATACAATAACCATACAATAACACAACATATGATACAATAACCATAAAGTAATATAGCATGTAATATAGCAACCATACAGTAACACAACATATGATAAAATAACCATACAGTAACACAACAAATGATACAATAACCATACAGTAACACAACATATGATACAATAACCATACAGTAACACAACATATGATAAAATAACCATACAGTAGCACAACATATGATAGAATAACCATACAGTAACACAACATATGATACAATAACCATACAGTAACATAACATAAGATACAATAACAATATAGTAACATAACATATAATCCTACAGTAACACAACGTGTGATGCTATAATCCTACAGTAACACAACATATGATGCTATAATCCTACAGTAACACAACATATGATACAATAACCATACAGTAATACATAATTTAATATAACAACTATAAAGTAACACAACATATGATAAAATAACCATACAGTAACACAACATATGATGCTATATTCCTACAATAATACAACATATGATACAATAACCATACAGTAGCACAACATATGATACAATAACCATACAGTAACACAACATATGATAAAATAACCATACAGTAACACAACAAATGATACAATAACCATACAGTAACACAACATATGATACAATAACCATACAGTAACACAACATATGATAAAATAACCATACAGTAGCACAACATATGATAGAATAACCATACAATAACACAACATATGATACAATAACCATAAAGTAATATAGCATGTAATATAGCAACCATACAGTAACACAACATATGATAAAATAACCATACAGTAACACAACATATGATACAATAACCATACAGTAACACAACATATGATACAATAACCATACAGTAACACAAGATATGATGCTATATTCCTACAGTAACACAAGCTATGATATTATAATTCTACAATAACACAACATATGATACAATAACCATACAATAACACAAGATATGATGCTATATTCCTACAGTAACACAAGCTATGATGTTATAATTCTACAATAACACAACATGTGATACAATAACCATACAGTAACACAACATATGATACAATAACCATACAGTAACACAAAATATGATACAATAACCATACAGTAACACAACATATGATACAATAACCATACAGTAACACAAGATATGATGCTATATTCCTACAGTAACACAAGCTATGATGTTATAATTCTACAATAACACAACATATGATACAATAACCATACAGTAGCACAACATATACTGCTATAACCCTGCAATAACACAACATATGGTGAGACTACAACAATCATTCGCTGAGACAACACTTGCACCCTCTTGTTGTGAGTGCTGAGACAACACTTGCTGCCCTCTTGTTGTGAGTGCTGAGACAACACTTGCGCCCTCTTGTTATGAGTGCTGAGACAACACTTTGCGCCCTCTTGTTGTGAGTGCTAAGACAACACTGGCGCACTCTTGTTGTGAGTACTGAGACAACACTGAGTCGCTCTTGTTGTGAGTGCTGAGACAACACTGACGCACTTTTGTCGCGAGTGCGGTTACTAAGCCGGCCTCTGTGATTAAAGGGTAGCGGACGTGATTCATAATCTCGAACGCGGCGATCGAAATCAGATGCAGACCAATTGGAACCATACCGACGTGTGTTCATTCTTAACAATGGCTGAGCGTCGTTCGTTCAGAAAGCAATGGAAAATTATTGAACGTAACCTTATCTGGTAAACCATAAACTGGCACAAATGCTGGGGTTGATTGCAAGGTCTTGTAAAGGACATGCAACTAAGTTATTGACAACTGTTTCTGAAGTGTGTGCGGACTGACCTTGAGTTCAGACTTGAGATACACCAGGTCGATCAGGCCGTTGGTTGTCTGTGGAATGGTGACGACCTGTGGGAGGGAGGAGAGCAGTGGTTACTGTTGTCTACTAGTCGAGAGATAGAAAGAGGTAGGAATACGAGAGCCCAGTGGACAACAGTCAAGGAAGAGCCCACGCGAATCCAATGTGTTTCTGCAACGAAGCGCTCCAGTGCACTGGGCCAACTTTACCAGCAATATCGTAAGCCTTCTAATACATCAGACTTCCCTGAAATAGGCCATTTACCAGCAATATCGTAAGCCTTCTAATACATCAGACTTCCCTGAAATAGGCCATTTACCAGCAATATCGTAAGCCTTCTAATACATCAGACTTCCCTGAAATAGGCCATTTACCAGCAATATCGTAAGCCTTCTAATACATCAGACTTCCCTGAAATAGGCCATTTACCAGCAATATCGTAAGCCTTCTAATACATCAGACTTCCCTGAAATAGGCCATTTACCAGCAATATCGTAAGCCTTCTAATACATCAGACTTCCCTGAAATAGGCCATTTACCAGCAATATCGTAAGCCTTCTAATACATCAGACTTCCCTGAAATAGGCCATTTATGCGTGGGAGGTATGCAGTTTTGTTTTTTGTCTAGTGAGTCAACTGTTTTCTGAATATGTCAGTCCGCTGTTTCTCTACCTATCTGCCTGCTTATCTATCAGTCAGTTTCTCTACCTATCTGCAAGTTTGTCTAACCGACTGTCTTGTCTATACCGTGTTCATAAATTGAATCATTTGAATGCCCCAACGTTCCACAACAATATCTGTATTTTTCTGGAAATTTATCAGGACAACTCTGTGGGCAGCCGTTCTAAGTAGCGACCCACGCGGAAGTATTGTTTTGTGTGGCGATACATTAAAGTGTTCATCATATGTGTTGTTCTATGTAGCTATACATCCACGTTTTCATCATATGTTTTGTTCTATGTAGCGATAAACCCAAGTGTTGTTCTATGAAGCCATACATCCAAGTGTTCCTCTTATGTGTCGTTCTATGTAGCGATACATGCAAGTGTTGTTCTATGTAGCGATACATGCAAACTTAGTTCTATGTAGCGATACATCCACATCTTTATCATATTATGTTGTTCTATAGAGCGATACATGCAAGTGTTGTTCCATTTAGCGATACATGCATGTGTTGTTCTATGTAGCGATACATCCAAGTGTTGTTCTATGTAGCGATACATGCAAGTGTTGTTCCATGTAGTGGTACATGCAAGTATTCATCAGCTGCTGTGTTGTTCCATGCAGTGATACATGCAAGAGTTTATGAGATGTTGTATTGTTCCATGTATTGATACATGCAAGTATTCGTCACCTATTGTGGTGTTCATGAGATGTGTCCAATAAAAAGTATTCTTTTATGTCTTAAAGTAGCCCAAACTTCAGTCAAAATTCACCTAACACCAATAAAATGACTCCATTCTATGAGACTCTTATTAAGAGGATAGAGGAGGGGTCGATCCGAAGAGAATGGTTGCTGCCTCTGGAGCGGTCTCGGCTGGCAAAGATTAGTTTCATCTTCGTGCCAGGGCATGCGGGAGTCCAAGGAAATGAGCGGGCTGACAAGCTCGCAGGTGAGGCTACTGTGGAGGGCGGACGCGCCATGGACCAGGCTGACATTCTGAATGCTCTACGAGAAGTAAGACTCTTGCGTGAACCAAGTGATGACTGTGAATCTACAACCATGGCCAGACTGCGAGAACAGCAAATTAAAAGAGGGGTGGCCAAACAAGAACACTACACAGGAAGCCAAAGAAGATTGATAAACCAACACAGAACTGGTGTCGTTAGCCGCTACACGCTGCGGGATTTACTGAGGAGGGGATCCGAGCACTTATGGACTGAATGGTTCGATGTGCAATGAGAATGATCTGTCGACTAACTAACTAACTAACTAGCAAGTCGAATTCTTCTTCTTCTGTTGTCCTCTGTTCCCCATTAGAAATATAGACTCTCCCACACGCCCTCCTGTCTTCAGCTGTCCACTGCAACAGTGTCCATGTCCTTGTCATTTTGTTCATGTCTACTTTCCTTCTCCGACATTCAGATACATTATTGCTAATATAGTTCATGTCTGTCTACTTTCCTTCTCCGACATTGAGATACATTATTGCTAATATAGTTCATGTCTGTCTACTTTCCTTCTCCGACATTCAGATACATTATTGCTAATATAGTTCATGTCTGTCTACTTTCCTTCTCCGACATTGAGATACATTATTGCTAATATAGTTCATGTCTGTCTACTTTCCTTCTCCGACATTCAGATACATTATTGCTAATATAGTTCATGTCTGTCTACTTTCCTTCTCCGACATTCAGATACATTATTGCTAATATAGTTCATGTCTGTCTACTTTCCTTCTCCGACATTCAGATACATTATTGCTAATATAGTTCATGTCTGTCTACTTTCCTTCTTCGACATTAGAGGCATCTATTGCTCATATTGTACTGAGGTATTTCTGCAAGTCACTTCCTGTAATCTGTATGTTGACGTGTGGTTACAGTGTCAGTGATACATATATTTAAGTCACTTCCTGTAATCTGTATGTTGACGTGTGGTTACAGTGTCAGTGATACATATATTTGACGCCATGATACAATATTACCATCAACGAGGACCCGGTCTGCTCTCTCCTAGGCCACCTTGTTCACCGAGAAAGATGTGGCTCTTTAGCAGGCGGACTGTCCCCATGGCTCTATTACAGTCAGACTGTACTCATGGAATATGCTTGGAATCTTATTTCATAACTGAGTAAATAACATACTGTCTACGTTTCTATTGAATTTGTATTCTCTTCTTTAGGAAGACCGATCGCTCGTAAACTTCCAATGCGCTGAGGACCAGGTAGGCATTTAGTCCCTACACCGGCATTATGTTGGACTTAAACGTTGATTTTTCTTTTAGAAAATAATGGCAAACTACTGAAAATACAATTGCGAGTAACTCACATTCTGGTTGGTCGCAACGTCCTGCAAAAGACGTGCAACGTTTGTCGGTGGGCTCAGACGTAAAATAAATACATACATAAATAAGCAAATAAATAAATAAATAAATAAATAAATAAATAAATAAATAAAATCATTACTTGTGACCTTTCTGTGCGTGTTCTTGTTTTACGTGACAAAAATAGAGCTGTGCTTGGTTTGGTAGTCAAGTGGTGGTGGTTGAGACAGACATAACAAGATCAACCAGCGGCTACAGCGGTCAACACCAGAACATGGGGGCACATGGCGAGAGGACAGCCCAGGAGAAGAAGGCACCAGAACATCGGGGCACATGGCGAGAGGACAGCCCAGGAGAAGAAGGCACCAGAACATCGGGGCACATGGCGAGAGGACAGCCCAGGAGAAGAAGGCACCAGAACATCGGGGCACATGGCGAGAGGACAGCCCAGGAGAAGAAGGCACCAGAACATCGGGGCACATGGCGAGAGGACAGCCCAGGAGAAGAAGGCTAGATGAAGTAAAAGAGACACTGGAGAAATCAAACATAACGTTAGTGCCAACAAGAAGAAGACAGGCCAAACACGGGGAATGACATCTGCATCCTGTCTGTGACGCTTCACGGCAATGGCATTAGGACACATGCAGAAGAAAAGGTACGGGATTGCATGGAAGGTATGAGATGGCGGCACTATCATTATGTTGGACTGTTTACCAGCGACACGCTAGGAAATTAAACCACTTCCACACAGTCTGCCTTAAGTAGCTATTGAAGATTAAATGGCAAGACAAGATCCAATCTTGAAAGATCATCCATGCCCAGTATCCACACTCTTCTAATGAAAAATCAGATTCGCTGGGCTGGTCACTTAACTCGTATGCCAGATCACAGGCTCCCTAAACAAAATTTTTTACGGCGAGTTGCGTTGTGGTAAACGCTCCCAAGGCGGCCAGAGGAAACGCTTTATAGACACCCTGAAAATCTCACTGAAAGCTTTTGGAATTCATCATGACACCTGGGAGACTGCTGCTAAAGACAGTAATTCATGGCGTATATCATTACATAAGGGTGCAGTCACTTGTGAAGCAACCAGGACTGCAAGAGCTGTGAAGAAAAGATTGGACAGAAAAACAACATCAGGAGATCCTCCTCCTGGAACGTCAAGCATTGTCAAAGAACATTTCGAGCCAAAATAGGCCTTATCAGCCATCTTAGAACCCACGGCTCCATACCTTCAACCCCACTGGATGAAATGAATGGTCATCATCATTCTTGAATGACAAACAACAACATCATCATTATGTACAGTGAAATGTCTTTACATCTGCCCGAGGAAACATCTAGAAACGGAACAAACAACATATAGAAATATTTAGAATGTGTAGGTGAACATCTAGGAAAACATCCAGATGGGAAAATGGCTGCCGCTTCCACCGAAGATGGGCTGTGTGGTTTCGTGGAGGGCTTTTGTGTTGGCATTCTTGCGACGGCATTGTTAAACATCTGAAAAGGGAACAGACAACATCTAGAGGTGTCTGGACTGTGTGGGTGAACATCTAGGAAACATCCGGATAGGATAATGACTGCCGATTCCATCAGAGATGAACTCTGGGTTTCGTGGGGGACTGCTGAGTTGACATTCTGGAGGCTGCATTTTGCACAGTGTATCTGTGCGGGCTTTTGTTTGTCGAGACTCCTGTCTTTTCCACTTTCCACATTGGGCAATGGGGGCATTTTGTGTGATATTCACTGGCACAGGAACGGAGCATAATGGGGACGACCCGTTGCTGTGAAGTTGGAACCGTGACTAACTAACTATGAGATGATGCAGTGTGGTGTTTAATTCCAGGGTTTAGGGGGGGGGGGGGACCACAGAAGGTAAGCACCAGAACAGGTCCTATAACACTGGCAAACTGCTGAATATATACCTACTAAAATACTCATGAACAGCCATACAATCAACATAACGGTCGACATTACAGAAACTAGACATCACAGAAACTAGACATTACAGAAACTGTGCCGAAAGAAGCATCAAGGCAGGGCAATTGGCAACGGGTCTAGTGCATGATCTTTTTAGTTTATGTGGCCCCATGAAGATGGTGTTGGAGGTTATCTGTGGTACTCTTGTGGCCCCATGAAGATGGTGTTGGAGGTTATCTGTGGTACTCTTGTGGCCCCATGAAGATGGTGTTGGAGGTTATCTGTGGGTGGCCCCATGAAGATGGTGTTGGAGGTTATCTGTGGTACTCTTGTGGCCCCATGAAGATGGTGTTGGAGGTTATCTGTGGTACTCTTGTGGCCCCATGAAGATGGTGTTGGAGGTTATCTGTGGGTGGCCCCATGAAGATGGTGTTGGAGGTTATCTGTGGGTGGCCCCATGAAGATGGTGTTGGAGGTTATCTGTGGTACTCTTGTGGCCCCATGAAGATGGTGTTGGAGGTTATCTGTGGTACTCACGCGTGCTTTGATTTCCCGCCATGGTAGAATGTTGGAGTGGTGCTCGTAGGGTCCCACCAGCACCGTCTGTGTTAGACGTTGGACAAGATAGGTGAGGCAACATTAGACAACAGGATAGGTGAGGCAACATTAGACAACAGGATAGGTGAGGCAACATTAGATAACAGGATAGGTGAGGCAACATTAGATAACAGGATAGGGGATGCAACATTAGATAACAAGATAGGTGAGGCAACATTAGATAACAGGATAGGTGAGGCAACATTAGATAACAGGATAGGTGAGGCAACATTAGATAACAGGATAGGTGAGGCAACATTAGATAACAGGATAGGTGAGGCAACATTAGATAACAGGATAGGTGAGGCAACATTAGATAACAGGATAGGTGAGGCAACATTAGATAACAGGATAGGTGAGGCAACATTAGATAACAGGATAGGTGAGGCAACATTAGATAACAGGATAGGTGAGGCAAAATTAGATAACAGGATAGGTGAGGCAACATTAGATAACAGGATAGGTGAGGCAACATTAGATAACAGGATAGGTGAGGCAACATTAGATAACAGGATAGGTGAGGCAACATTAGATAACAGGATATGTGAGGCAACATTAGATAACAGGATAGGTGAGGCAACATTAGATAACAGGATAGGTGAGGCAACATTAGATAACAGGATAGGTGAGGCAAAATTAGATAACAGGATAGGTGAGGCAACATTAGATAACAGGATAGGTGAGGCAACATTAGATAACAGGATAGGTGAGGCAACATTAGATAACAGGATAGGCGAGGCAACATTAGATAACAGGATAGGTGAGGCAACATTAGATAACAGGATAGGTGAGGCAACATTAGATAACAGGATAGGTGAGGCAACATTAGATAACAGGATAGGTGAGGCAACATTAGATAACAGGATAGGTGAGGCAACATTAGATAACAGGATAGGGGATGCAACATTAGATAACAAGATAGGTGAGGCAACATTAGATAACAGGATAGGTGAGGCAACATTAGATAACAGGATAGGGGATGCAACATTAGATAACAGGATAGGTGAGGCAACATTAGATAACAGGATAGGTGAGGCAACATTAGATAACAGGATAGGTGAGGCAACATTAGATAACAGGATAGGAGAGGCAACATTAGATAACAGGATAGGTGAGGCAACATTAGATAACAGGATAGGTGAGGCAACATTAGATAACAGGATAGGTGAGGCAACATTAGATAACAGGATAGGTGAGGCAACATTAGATAACAGGATAGGAGAGGCAATTTTCAAAGTGTAACATATTGGGCCCATTCTTATATTCGGCCCTTCCAATCACTTATCTTTCGTTCATCAATAATGCATAATACATTCACATAGGATAAAAAACATTGTCATATGAATGTTGTAAACATAAACAATGCACATTACCATGTTATGAGACACATACCCCAACCACCCACCCAACCACATACACACCCCTAGACACACATACATACCCCCACCCATCCACACATCCCCCACCCACACATCTCACACCCCCACCTACACACATCTCCCCAAACACACACACACATCTCCCACCAACCACACGTCCCCCACACATACATACCTCACCCACCCCCACACACACCCCAGGCACACATACATACACCCGCCCACCCATCACCCACCTACACACATCTCCCCACCCGCATCCTCCACCCATCCCATAATCCATCAAAACTCACCCACCCACATATCCTCCACCACACACGCACAGACCCCCAACCACCCAGTCAAACACACATCCCCAACCACACATCCCCCACACAAACACTCACATATTCCCGCCAAGCCACACATCACGCACCTACCCACACACAAAGCTAGCACCCACCCACACATACCCCACCCACACAATCTCCCCCACCCACCCACACATCCCGCGCCCATACACACACATCCCTCAATCGACACACACTCACCCACTCACACATCTTCCACCCACCCACCCACCCCCAATCACCCATGCCCCAATCACACATCCCTTAACCACACATCCCTTAACAACACATCCCTCACCCACACACACACACCACACCCACACCCCACCTATACACACACACACATCTCCTCACACCCATACTCATCTCCCACACACATCCACCCACTCACGTACTCATATGTACATGGCTGGTGTGAACATTCCATGTTCCTAATTTAAGAACTGTCAATCTTTTGATGTGAACATTTCATGGCCCTGTCAATCTTTTGGTGTGAATATCCCACGCCCCTAATTTAAGAACTGTCAATCTTTTGGTGTGAACATTCGATGTCCCTAATTTAAGAACTGTCAATCATTTGGTGTGAACATTCCATGTTCCTAATTTCAGAATTGTACATGTTTTGCATTTAGTCGCATTCTCACGGTCTGTGTGGTCATCTGGTGTACATGGCCTTCCCTATCTGACGAGGCTGCTCATATGGAACATAAAATTACGGCGTTATATACAATTATAAGAATTGAATCATAATATACCAAGGATCTACGTGGGTGCTTTCCCTTACCTTCCGCCCGTTTGTCTAGGAATATACTCCGCTGGACTTTGTCTAAAGAAACAAAATCTGCAAGGCAGCTGGGGGAGCAGTTGTATATGTGACCTCTGACCTGTCTATGGCCATATCACAGAGGTTTGAGGTTGCCCACCAACCAGCTGACCTTCTCCTGCCCCTGTTGATCCACGGCCGCTAAGTTAACATATTCGAGCTACCCACCATAGCTAGAGATGCGCTACCGTGGGTGCGCCTTGTGGCAGGACTTCTGTGTGAAGTGCGGCCTCTTGTGTTGTGTTGTATTGTGTTGTGTGTGAATGTCTCGCGACGTGATCAACTCTTCCACACGTGGAATTAACGACGTTCTTTCATTTTGTCTCTTTTGTTCTTGTCTATCTTCTATGTTTAGCTTGTTAATTGCGCTGCACGTTTTCTGTGTTTGGCTGTTGCATTTTGTTTTCTTGTCTGTCTCCTATGTCTCAAGGTATGGTGTCCGCCTCGAGTGCTGGAGGTCCCGGGTTCAGGCCCCGGTGAGGATCCGAGATTTATTTAAAAAATCCACCTGGACTTCCAGTAATAAAATGTCCCCTGGTCTCTGGGTAGTGAGATCGGACGCCCGTGTATATTGTTGCGCACGTAAAAAATCCCTTGGCAGTTGGAAATCGAAAAAGAGTAGCCTAACGGCGCCGCAAAATTTCGAGTTAAAAATCTACCCAAAGTATTTCAGGATCCTCGACGGAGTTCGTGCATTGAGCTGAGTTTCTCCAGACTCAGGTTTGAGTTAGGAGGAAAACGGAGCACTTATGGGTTAAACCGTGTTCCGTGATGTTGATCCAACGACTAAACTAAACTCCTATGTCTCGCTGTTGTGTCCTTATCTGTTTCCTATTTCTGACTATTGTTTCCTTGTCTATCTCCCATGTCTGGCTGTTGTTTCTTTGTCTGTCTCCTATGTCTGGCTGTTATTTACACGTCTGTCTCCTATATCTGGCTATTGTTTCTGTGTCTGTCTCTTATGCCTGGCTGATGTTTACTTGTCTGTTTTCTGTGTCTGGCTGTTATTTCCTTCTATGTCTAATATGTCAGATTGTTGTTTCCGTGTCTGTCTTCTGTGTCTGCGTGTAAGAGAAGACAACTAACCACGCCCATCCAGTCTAACAGATGTCTGTGTGTGAGAGAAGACAACTAACCACGCCCATCCGGTTCAGCATGGGCCTGATATTCAAGGCG
>JACEFZ010002058.1:177500-221709 GCA_014155875.1 Cepaea nemoralis
GTCGGTGGCCATAGCCATTGTCCCTACTGATGAGATCATCTGCCTATCGCCGCAGAGTACAAGACCATAACCAACAATAATCTGTCAGCTGCTCTCACACTCCATCCACCACCTGCTTCCATGGCTTCACGTAAACCTGATTGGGGAAGGGGGGGGGGGGTAAACGGATACTCAACCTTGCCCAAGGGTGTCCTGTAGACTAACGGAGGAAAGGAGGCGTCTTAAATCTCCTTTGATAAGGGATACCCCTACCCCGCTAAGCGGACTACTACTACTACTACTGCTACTACTATTACTACCGCTACTAATACTTCTACCATTACTAATACTACTAGTACTAATACTACTACTAATACCACCACCACCACCGCTACTACTGCTCCTACTACCATCACAACCACCACTACCACCACCACCCCCACCGCCCCCACTGCTATTTTTACCACCCTGACTGCATCTACTACCATTATCACTACCGCCGCTACTACTAATACTACTACTACTAATACCACCACCACCACCACCCCCCACCACCCCCCCCCACCACCACCACCACCCCCCACCACCACCACCACCACTACTACTACTACTACTACTACTACTACTACTACTACTACTACTACTACTACTACTACTACTACTACTACTACTACTACTACTACTACTACTACTACTACTACTACTACTACTACTACTACTACTACTACTACTGGACTTCTAGTAATAAAATGTCCCCTGGTCTCAGTTAGAAATCTACCCAATGTATTTCAGGATCCTCATCGGTGCTACGGAGTTCGTGCACTGAGCTGAGTTTCTCCAGACTCAGGTTTGAGTTTGGAGGAGAACGGATCACTTATGGGTTGCACCCGTGTGCCGTGATCCATCGACTAAACTAAACTACTGCTACGACTACAACTACCACCACCACCAGCACTAATACTGCTAAAACTACTATTACTACTACTACTACTACTACCACCACCACTAGTACTGCTACAACCACCACCACTACTACTGCTACAACTACTACCACCATCACGACCACTACTACTACCACCACCACCATTGTAACAGTATGGATGCAATCATGCCCAGTTTGTCAACTTCATATCAATGAATGGGAGTTCAGTGGCACTATTTTGCACATCGAAAACTTTAGGCCAAGCTTGACAAGTCTAATTATAACACTGTCATGATTTAAGTAAACCAGTTCAGCGTCCCAAACTCATAAGCCGATTGGACATTTAAGCACACATGACTCAGAAAGTGTTTGCTAGGACGCCACGAAAAGTATACCCCGCGCAGTCTTCAAAATGGCTTGGGACTATCTTTCTCAATGTGGTTGATATATATATATTTTATGTGGTTTTCCCTCACTGTAACCGGTAAGCTTACCTCTCTAAGATCAACCTGACGATCTTTAAAGGAAAGGTTAAGGTACCCTATGTTTGTTCGTCGTGCCAAGTGTGATATTTTGAATTTAAATGCACTAGAAACGTTAACTTCAATTCTTGAAGGGGCCCGCAGACCTGAGGCCATTTCGGGCCAAAATGATGCAAGGCTATTCCTCAATTCCTGCTAACTCTTGATTTATTCCTCAATTCTATTGCCTTTTGATGAACGCTTATTATGCAATAACATCTGAAGATGCTCTGGGGAATAAGTTTATCAATGCACTTTTATGCATTTTTTTTTCAAAATGCAAGCTTTTACTATCTTCTTTCTGAGAAGACTATTTATGTGCTTGATCAATACCCATGCACTTTCGCCTGGAAAACGCTGTGAGTGAGTGGGTGAGAAAAGTATATTCTTCCTCCTTTAATGTTGCTCATATGTGAACCACGAATTGATGAAATATCTGTTGCATGTTTGGCAGACCCTGCACTCAGACCCAGCATCGTTCTAATGCTGTGGTTAATATTTACGTTCAGCAATTGCACTTGTTTCCTGAAGAAAGAACATTTTGCATTCGTGACGATGTGTGCATGGTTTATCTGTCCAGAAATGGGAAGTATTCAAACCCTTGTCTTTACCTACTGTTGTTTGCCGGCAGGAGGAGACAATATTGCGTTCAGGCTCTAGAAGAAGGACAGGGATTCGTGTGAGGGAGGAGAAATCTGTTCTGGGATTCTCACACTGATATATATATATATATATATATATATATATATATATATATATATATATATATATATATATATATATATATATATATATATATATATATATATATATATATATATATATACATGTGTGTGTGTGTGTGTGTGTGTGTGTGTGTGTGTGTGTGTGTGTGTGTGTGTGTGTGTGTGTGATCTTTGCACCTGAAGGGAATCATATGTTTTCAATTGTGTGAACACTTCATCTGAAGTCTTCCTTCATGTCCATTCATGCACTCGAACCCTATTTTCTCCTGTTGTGAGAAAATCATTTATATAGGAGTTAAACTCATGGCAATTTCTAACAACTGTGGGGGTAGTAATTGTTCGAATTTATAACACCCTAATAAACAGAAAAGCTTATAAGCCAGTAATGATTTGAGAAAGAAGAAATAACACTCATGAATCGAATCTGACAATGTAGAAGGCAACCAACCATCATGCATGGCTTTGACGTGGGGTCGATGAGTTGATAAGATTGATGTTTGTGTCATCATTGATGTCATCATATCATCATTATTGCCTACGTCCTTAACTAGGTGACTTTTCTTGTTCATCTGATTCTATGTCACTCTTCTGGTGTCCTTATCTGTTTATCTGATGTCCATATCGCACTGAGACCCCTGGTACATTCAGAACACATAATATCAGAAGGGCCAGATGATGACAAGCATGCAGAATGTTGTTGTGCCCATCAGCAATTAGAGTAGATTCAGCACCAAGTAGAGAAGGAGTGTAGTTCTCACCTTTGGACACTGTCACACTTCTTCCTCCTCTTCATCCTTTCTATCTTTTCCCCTTTTCATCCTGACCCATTTCATTATGATAATGAGTCTTAATACAATGTAAATAGGTATGATTGTTTGCATTGGCAGTGAGGAGAGTGGTGCTACCTTGGTGATTGCAGCATGTATAAGAAAACCACCAGATTGTGCAGGATAATGTGGAAACTCAGATCATCCACCTGAGTTAATGAGCAGGTTGTCGCCGTGTCCTGAGGACAGGTATTGTTCCTATAAGATCCATCAGATAATGGAACTGGTAAACGACGACAGCTCAGTTCCCCTTTGCTCCAGCAGGTTTATTCAGTACAGCTGTGGTACAAGGCACTCCAACAATCCTCTATCCAATTTTATCATACATTGAGAAAAAAAGCCCTCATCAACATAGGCCATCTATTTTCTTCAGAGATCCATCACTGAGTACCAATGTGTAGTGTATTCAGAACTTTATTAGGTAGACAGAACTTATTAATTTAGTACAGACATTCTGAAACACTGATTTACCAGACTGAAAGATGGAGGTGGCACTTGAAGTTGTTTTATCCACATTGCATGACATCTGGATTATTCAATGATTTTTATGTATGTTTATGTGGAACATTTCTGGTTCTCTCCTCCACCTTTACTTCCAGATTTACTAGTTTACTAAACTTTGAAAATTTATTTAACTCTTGCATTCACTTGATTTTGATGTTAATCAAGTTCACTTTGTGTTTAATTAATATTTGGTTAATACAACTTGAATACATGGGAATTTAGTAAGGCTGGGTGATCTCACGTGGATAACTAACTTCAATTATCCCACGGTAAGGACCCAGATTACCATCGTCCTTCCAGGAGAACCATTTCGTTCATTCTTAACACTGTCCCACCGGACCATGCTAGGTTAACAGGGGCATTTGGGGTTCTGAGCTATTAAATTCTTATAGGAAGAGCAATTATCTAGTGTGGTTCCATTACTTATCCGGGAACACCCTAGACCTCGAGAGTTTTCTTCAGTCACAATACATTCCAGTGATCATACCACACTAGTTGAGATTAGTCCCCAGACTCTAGCTGTCATTAGTACAGGGGATGCACATAGTGCGACTGAATCTCACCATCTGAACACCTTACAACCACCTCCACTACTACTGCTATAATCACCACTACTACTTCTAACACCATCATCACTACTACTGCTATAACCAACTCCACTAGTACTACCACCACCATTACTACTACTACCACCACCACCACTCTACTACTACTACCACTACTACTACCACTACTACTACTACTACTACTACTACTACTACTACTACTACTACTACTACTACTACTACTACTACTACTGCTGCTGCTGCTGCTGCTGCTACTGCTACTACTACTACTACTACTACTACTACTACTACTACTACTACTACTACTACTACTACTACTACTACTACTACTACCATAATCACCACTACTATTACTTCTATCAAAGATAACATACAATCTCAAATAATTTATACAGCAAGCAATCCACTGTGAGGACTGACACAGGAATCAGCAATTTATAGTTGAGCAATCATGCCGGCTCCCTGGCCAAAGGGTTAACGACATTGTTCATAATCCCGTATATCCACGTGGAGAAAACAGCTGCTGCGAGATTCGGCAGCGGATGGCGTCGCGCTGGTAACTTACGGGGATATGTGAGTCGGTCGTTCAGAAAGCAATGGCAAACTACTGAACGTAAAACTTGCCTAGTAGGCCTACATCAGCGGCAGGTGAAAAATGCTGGTGTTGACTGCAACGTCCCGTAAGGGATGGGAACTTTTAAAAAAAAAGTCATGACAAGGACAGATTATAATTGTGTAAGCCTGACTATTAAAGATTATAGTAGAGCAATCATGACAAATTAAAGATTATAGTTGCGCAATCGTGACAAATTAAAGATTATAGTTGCACAATCATGACAAATTAAAGTTTATAGTTGCGCAATCATGATAACTATAGATTATAGCTGAGCTGTCAGAACAAGGAAAGATTACAGCAAGGCAATCATGACAACGGGAGATTATTGCAGAGGAATCATGACAATTAAAGATTATAGTTTAGCAATCATAAAAGGGTAAGTCTATATTTGAGCAATATGACAAAAAATAAAGATTATAGTAGAGCAAGCATAACAATTAAAGATTATAGTTTAGCAATCATGACAAGGACAGATTATAGTTGTGTAATCATGAAAATAAATCATTATAGCTGAGATGACAGGAAAAGGTTACAGGTGAGTAATCAAGACACGGAAAGATTATAGTTGAGCAAGTAATTGGGAAAAGATTGTAGTTGAACAATCAAAAGAAAGAAAGCTTATAATTGAAAAAATCAAGACACGGAAAGATTATAGTTGAGGAGGTAAATTGGAAAAAAGATTATAGTTGACCACCCAAGACAAAAAAAGATTATAGTTGAACAGGTAAATCGGGGAAAGATTATAGTTGAGCAGTCAAGACCAAGAACCAGAAGCTGAGCATACGATTATCCCAAGCAGAAGAAGTCAACCAGCAACAGCAACTCCGACAATGTCTCACCTGGCTTCTTCTCTAAACTGGGACGTCTGCTGGGCGTTGAAGCTGACTTCCGTGTGGGTGTTGGAGTAGGTGGGTAGCACGTGCTGGCGGATGTACTGCTCGAAGCACTTCAACGGTCTGTGGGACATAGTAGGTGGGACATCATGTGGGATCCGGCAGGGGTTGCATGGTGCAATACATGTTAGTAGATGTGGGTCAACTTATGGTATTGTTGGGCATATCAGGAGATCATGGGGGTTGCGTGAATAAATGAGGAGTTCATTTTGTGGGGGTTGCGTGAATAAATGAGGAGATCATGGTGTGGGGGTTGTGTAAATAAATGAGGAGATCATGGTGTGGGAGTTGCGTGAATAAATGAGGAGATCATTTTGTGGGGGTTGTGTGAATAAATGAGGAGATCATGGTGTGGGAGTTGCGTGAATAAATGAGGAGATCATTTTGTGGGGGTTGCGTGAATAAATGAGGAGATCATTTTGTGGGGGTTGTGTGAATAAATGAGGAGATCATTTTGTGAAGGTTGCGTGAATAAATGAGGAGACCATTTTGTGGGGGTTGCGTGAATAAATGAGGAGATCATGGTGTGGGGGTTGCGTGAATAAATGAGGAGATCATTTTGTGGGGGTTGCGTGAATAAATGAGGAGATCATTTTGTGGGGGTTGCGTGAATAAATGAGAAGATCATGGTGTGGGGGTTGCGTGAATAAATGAGGAGATCATTTTGTGGGGGTTGCGTGAATAAATGAGGAGATCATTTTGTGGGGGTTGCGTGAATAAATGAGGAGATCATGGTGTGGGAGTTGCGTGAATAAATGAGGAGATCATGGTGTGGAGGTTGCGTGAATAAATGAGGAGATCATGGTGTGGGGGTTGCGTGAATAAATGAGGAGATCATGGTGTGGGGGTTGCGTGAATAAATGAGGAGATCATGGCGTGGGAGTTGTGTGAATAAATGAGGAGATCATGGTGTGGGGGTTGTGTGAATAAATGAGGAGATCATGGTGTGGGGGTTGTGTGATTAAATGAGGAGATCATGGCGTGGGAGTTGCGTGAATAAATGAGGAGATCATGGTGTGGGCGTTGCGTGAATAAATGAGGAGATCATGGTGTGGGGGTTGTGTGAATAAATGAGGAGATCATGGTGTGGGGGTTGTGTGAATAAATGAGGAGATCATGGTGTGGGGATTGTGTGAATAAATGAGGAGATCATGGCGTGGGGGTTGCGTGAATAAATGAGGAGATCATGGTGTGGGGGTTGCGTGAATAAATGAGGAGATCATGGCGTGGGGGTTGCGTGAATAAATGAGGAGATCACGGTGTGGGGGTTGCGTGAATAAATGAGGAGATCATGGTGTGGGGGTTGCGTGAATAAATGAGGAGATCATGGTGTGGGGGTTGCGTGAATAAATGAGGAGATCATGGTGTGGGGGTTGCGTGAATAAATGAGGAGATCATGGTGTGGTAGTTGCGTGAATAAATGAGGAGATCATGGTGTGGGGGTGTTACAGTCTTAGATCTCTAGGGGATCTGAACTCGGGCTCACACAGGCAACAAACTCCGTTAGATACAACATAGCAACATTTATTTATATAATATATACAGTGCGCTGGCGAAGTGGGTTTTGACAAGCCCGCACTTGACAAGTTGCGTATCACAGAGGTTTTACATCACACATGATTATAACAAACAATTCTAAGCAACTATCTAGCATATGTCTACGACCCTTAAATACACATGGGTCTGAACTATCAAGTCCCCCTAAGGTAAGCCCTGTTGCTTCTCCGATGTCCAGTCTGTCTCTGCCCTTTCACACGTGTCGCAATCCGACACGGGTGGTAACTCTATCCGAGTTTCTCGTGGACCCCGTAATCGGCGGGCCACATCAGTGTCCACGGGACAGTGGACACACTGACCAGTCCTTCGAGAAGGCTCTGGATTCTTCAAGCCTTCGAGTGACTCACTTCTTTCCCTTGAGCGGGAGTTTTAGCCCCTTCGCCACTATCTCTTACTTTATGTTGGTTACCGCCCCTATGTGAGGCTGTGACAGGAGTCCCCCTCTTCCCCCTGATTTGATGGGTTATTATAAAGTAATTAGTTTTGTACTAATTCTGTCACAGAATCACATAAAGTCGGTGTTTGTAGTTTCGTGGATAGTAACTTGGCAATCTACATATCTGCATCAACACTCATGTATTCTCCCATACACCACTTCACGATGATTTGCTGAAGAGGTCTCTCTCTTCTGTGTCCTTAAAAATGCTTATCTGACCGAAGTTACGTGACGTTTCCTAGTTGTTTTTACAACCCGTCCTTCTCAAGTATCCCACTGATACCAAGATAATTAAACTCTGTGTAAGAGAGTATTAACAAGACAGAAGTCTTGGCTAATTAAGTGCACTTGCAAATCTTGTCCTGTGTGTGCATTTCAATACACTTTTACTTTCGTATGTTGTATAATGCTGAATATGTAGTTACGCTGTTGTTTTATCCCCTCTGACTACCTGTGTCCCTGTTGGCTTGTTAGTGTATTGACTAATATGTTGCTGCTTCTAATAAAGTGACTGTATTTTAATTGTTAGTGTTCAGTTTTTGAGTTTTGTATAAAGTGTGTGCTCAATGTGTGGTTTATCTCCAAGCGTCACGAGTTGGGATATCCTTTGTCATGAATTACCCCAATGTGTGTAATGCATGATCGGGCATTCCAAGCAGTGGCGCTTAGATGTAGTGTCTTAAATAATAAACATGTATTAACAATTTAGACAGGTAATACAATTTACATGAAAGACGCAGACAAATTAAAATAAATACGTTTTGCGTACAATTTGTCCGCTCAGTATATCGCTCTCTCATTTAATTCATTCACCCTGTCATTCATACATCTTTCATACAATATAGTATTTCGTTAAAATATCTAAGTAAAGTTGAGGTAAGTCTTACTGCCCTTAGAAAAATGGATTAGGCGATATGTTCCCTTTAAGATAATAAGTACTTTTTGTACGAGTACTCAAAAAATGGTTCATAACTTAAATAGAGAAAATTGCATAGGAAGAATATTTCGCCTATGAGTGGAAATACCTGTAATATTATGGTAGAAAATATACAAGTTATATGTTGACATATTTTATATACATAATTCAACACAAGTATAATACATATTAAATAATACTAAATTAATTAACTAACTAACTAAATCCAACGATGATGTGTGCGTTGTCCTCCTGTTGTTCGCGTGTCATGCCATGAATGTTAACGGATAATATGGCTGTCTCTTGAATGTTGTAATCGACGTAGTTCTATTCCGGCTGTTTGCACAGTTTCTTAGCAACAGCACGTATGCAATGTTCTTAATGTCGAGTATACAGTGTTCTTAATGCTTTCATGATCACTGTCAGTTCACTAGTTGAAATCATTTCACAGATATCTATCGCTCGGATTGTTTCTAGAGCTTTGGTAATTGGTCGTATAGAGTTCTCAAAGTTTTACGTTCGTGGGTGTTATACGTAACCTATTCACTGGGGTGTTATTACTTCTAGATGAAAGTTCTCTAGCAGGTGTAGAGGTACACTGTTCTATGCCACAGAATAAAAATATCACAGCTTCTTGTATGGCGAATTATTAATGTGGCTAATGTTATTCTGCTGGCGCATTCGTTTGTCGCGATAAAATATCAGCAATAATGTTGTCAGTGCCTCTGATATGGCGGATTTCGAAGTCGAAATCTTGAAGAAGAAGACACCATCTTTGTAAACGATGGTTTTTAGGAACACCTTGCTTAAGTACCAACAATGGCGAGTTATCGGTTAGCACAACAAAATGGGAACTTAAGAGGAACTTAGATAATCGGCGCATACAAAATAGTAGATTTAATGCCTCCAATTCCACCGTGGAGTAATGGATTTCTGCCTTGTTCAGCTTCCGGCTTACGTAGACTATTGGATGTCTCACTCCTTGCAGTTCTTGCATAAGGCATCCTCCAATTGCGATAGCACTCGAATCTGTGGTCAAAATAAAGGGTATATCTATGTTTGGTAATGTTAATACTGGTGGGTTAGAAAAAATGGATTTCAATCTGCACATTGCATCCTCTAAGCGGGTACTTTTACAAAATTTTTCGGGATGATCTTTTGTCAACAGATTAAAAAAAACTGATGTGAGTTCTGCCCAGTTCGGTATAAACTTGGCATAATAGTTTATGAGACCTAATAAGCTTCTAACTTGTTTCTTTGTAGTAGGAATTTCTAGGTTGAGAATTTTCGATACAATTTTATCATCTGTCAACAGTTTGCCTTCGGAAATCCTATGACCAAGGAAGTCTATCTGTTTATAGCCTATTTCAACCTTGGAAGGTTTGATAGTAAGTCCAAAAAGAAAGATTTGGTTAAAGACTTGTTGGAGTGTAAGTAAGTGAGAAGTCATGTTAGAGGAATGAATGCATATATCATCAATATAAGATTGCACGTCCTTAATGCCGTGCAATAACAATCTAGTTAGCCTAACAAATGTGGCGGGAGCGTTCTTGAGACCAAATGGAAGATATCTCCATTCGTACAACCCAAGAGGTGTAGCGAATGCTGTTATATGTCTTGATGAAGGGTGTAGTGGTACTTGCCAGTAACCTTTCGCTAAATCAAGCTTAGAAAATAAGGATGATTGAGACATATTCAAAATGAGGTCTTCACAGCTGTTCATTGGCTCCGCATCTGTTGTGGTTATCGTATTTAACCTTCTATAATCGATGCACAAACGAATCGTTTGGTCCTTCTTTTTCACCAGGACAATTGGCGAAGAATACTGGGACATAGATTTCTGTATTATTCTATTTTTCTCTAAATCCAAAATTTCTTTGTCTAAATTTGCTCTATAATGCAAAGGAATAGAATATGGTCTACATTTGATCGGTGTCAGATCTGTCAACACAATTGAATGTGTTATTTTGTCAGTCCGTCCAGGTTTGTTTGAGAAGATAGTTTTATAGTCGTTAAGGAGAGACAAAATGTCTTGTCGCTGCTGTTGTGTCAAAGTGTCAGAGATTTGTATGTCCTTCATACTACTGTCGTCATTCATAATTGGTACTGGAATTTCCGTATTGTCTACGTCCGTCTGATTTATTACTGATGCTACTGTTTGTAAATTGTCTTCAATGTCATCGTCATAGTTGTCAATGTGTCGTCAAATTGGTCGTCGTTGTCGTCATCCCATATTGTCGGTACTGTAAATATGTTTTCGTCGTCTTCGTTGTCGCAAGAATGAGTCGTTAACGATGCTTCGTTTGTCGAGGTGTCATTCAGTTGGGTAATTGTCGTTTTGTTTCTGTTATCTGTCATCTGCGTCTGCTTATTCGTGTCACTGTCATTTCTAGAATAGTATGGTTTTAACATATTTACATGGAATATTTTCAACTTTCCATTCAAAGAAATTTCGTAGTCAACTTCCGAAATTCTTCTCACAATTTTAAATGGTCCCTGCCAAGAGGTTGATAGTAAATCTCTCTTGTCAGGTAGCAATAGTAAAATATCCTGATCTGGTTGTAATACAATCGTTTTTGCACCTTTGTTGGCGTACTGCCTGTACCTAAAACCTTTCTCCTGTAATGATGTTCTGGCCAGTATACAGGATCGAATGATTTTGTCTCTGGTGTCAGTGACTAAATCATAGGTGGCAACTGGTAATTGGGTATTTACAGGTTGTGATATTATATCTTTGTAAATAGTGAGAGGTCCTCTTGGGTTCGCTCCATATATCAATTCGAAGGGAGAGAACCCTGTGCTTGATTGTGGGACTTCTCTATATGCGAACAGCACCGTTGGGAGAAGTATATCCCAATCGGCTGGATTTTCAGCTGTCACTTTGGATAACATATGTTTCAGGTCCCCATTTAGTTTTTCGCAAATTCCATTCGCGGCCGGTCGATAGGGACTGGTGAAACATTGTTTTATGCCTAGTAACTTAGTTACCGATTGGGTGGCATTAGATATGAACTGTGTTCCCCTATCCGAAATTATCTTCTCCGGGAAGCCAAAACGGGAGAATATCTGTAAAAATACGTCCGTCACATCCTTAGAGGAGATAGATTTTAATGGAATCATTTCTGGCCATCTCGAACATAGATCAATAAGTGTAAAAATATATCTATTTCCTTTGTTTGAGATGTGGTTCAAAGGACCTACTAAATCAACTGCCACGATTTGAAATGGCCTCGAGGCAGTTGTGGTTGATTGAATTTCTGCCGTAGGGTTTTTTCCCTTTTTAACCAGTTTCTGACATGTATCACATGATCTACAATAGGTTTTTATGTCTTGGCAAAATTTAGGCCAATAAAATTGGGTCAGGACTCTGGCTCTAGTCTTTTCGTAACCCATATGACCTCCGAAAGGTGAGTCATGGGCTATATTTAGTACTTTCTCACGATGTGATTGAGGTAGAACTACTTGCTGTATCGTGGTCTGATCTCTGGTATATAATCTAGTTAGAACATTGTTCTTTATTCTAAATGTCCATGAAGCATTTTTAGTCAATTTTGGTTTAAGTCCTACTAACCGAAAATATTGGGAAAGTGTAGGATCTGCTTTCTGTTCTTCTCCAAAATTAGTGGCGGTAGTGTTAGGTAATATGATTTCTAGCGACTCCTGAAGTTGGTCGGTGTGGGTTTTGTGTGTTGTCTGTCGTGTTATTGCATTAGTCTGTTGTGTGTGTTGTTGCACATCTACAGGCTTGGTAATTTGTGGATCGATGGCATCCTCAGTTCGAGGTTTTAAGTTGGTGGTATCACTGACAGATTCAACCGCCCCTGCATTATGCATCTCGGTGAATTCATTTTGAATTCCGTCATTGGTTGTCTCCCTTGTGCTTTTGGCAGTTTGAGACAAGCACGCGTGGTGTTTCCCTTTAGAATCGCTGTTTGGGTTCTGGATACAGTTTTTCTGCTCCCAATCTCTGATTTCCTTTTCAGAGCAAGATCTTATGTTGGGCAGATTCCCAAGGATAATCTCAGCGACAGGATTTTCTAGTACTGCGCACAATACTAGTCCTGATATAAACGGTGTGCGAATTTCGACAAGTGCTAGGGGGTATCTTTCGATAGTGCCTGCGAATGTGCGACAAGTTACGTATTTGTGTGTGTAGTCTTTGTCGTTCACTAATGTTTTCTTAATTCCACAAAGAGTTGCGCCGGAATCGCGTATTAATGTGCACTTTTTGTTATTTACAAAACCTGTTGTGAAATTTAATTTGCCTGTTGATGATAAGGCTGCGTTGGCCATTTCGTTAGAAACTGGGATTGTGTGGCCGCATAACAACGTTGTATCCAGCTGAAATTTTCTACAGGTGTTACATTTGTTATCTGTAATGGTGTCAATGATTTGCACTGCATTCCCTAGCTCACTCAAACTTTCATTCTGGTTGTCACATTCGTTCAGTTGTTCAATCTCTTCCTCTGAGGAAGTGTCAATTAGTGCGGCATTGGCCTGCTTCATTATCTTTCGCCCTTCACAAAATCGTGAATAATGTCCATAGCTGGCACAAAAATAGCATTTGACCGCTCTCTGATACGCATTTCTCTTGTTCTTTTGTTTCTCCACTATCATTTGGAGATGATGCGGATAATTCGGTGATTTGTCACACATCGCGTACTCTTCGTGTGTCAGATGACAATACTGGCACTTGACTGGTTTCGTGAACTTCGAGCGTTGTTTGAACTTATTTTCAGTTGGTTTTGAGTATCTAGTGTTTGTAACTGCCGCTGTTTCATTTTGGCTCATGTTTAACTGGAAAATATCGCGGTTCGCTGTAAAAAATGCGCTCCCCTTGGCTTCTACCTCTTGGATAGTTTTACAATCCATTTGTTTCAAAAATTTAGAAAAAGGTGTTGGAATTGTATTAATAATTTTGTCAATTATAATGAGTTCTTTCAGTTTGTCATGGTTGTTATTTGTTTTTGCTGAGGTTATCCACTTTGTACATATATCCTGAACTGTAGACACGTAGTCTATGAAGGTTTGATTAGGTTGTGGGGCTAATTTTGCGAACTGTTGTTGATAGCCTGCTGTATCTAGTGAGAAATGTTGAAGTATTCTTTGCTTTAAATAATCATAATCTTTCCTCATATCTTGTGGAACTGTCTCTATTACTTTTAAGGGTTCAAGAGCTAAATTTCTCATCAAAATAAATGACCAGTCGATTTTTGCGACCTTATGGTAGGTCATTAAACACTCAAAGTTTTCTAAGTATGCGCTGATAGAATCTCCTGAGCAGAATGCTTTAACGAGGCCTTTATATTTGTTGTATTTTTGTTCCTCTACCTTACTTTTCATTTTGTTTACTGACATTTCTAGGTTGGAGTCAATTTCCATTTGTTTTAGTCTTATTTGTGTCTCTGCATTTAACTGGGCTTGTTTGGCCGCGGCCTCAAGCTCCATTTGCTTCTCTTGAGCCTGCAGTTGCATTTTCTTTTCTTCAGCCTGCAATTGCATCTGTATCTTTTTCTCTTCTCTTTCTGATTGCATTTTTTTCTCTTCTCGTTCTATTGCTCTTTCCTCTCGTGCCATATTTTCTGAATGCGTCTTTTGTGCCCATTCTGACAGTTTCTCCTCTTTATATCCTAATCTAATACCTAACTCAATACATTGTTCTAACGTTGACATTTTGTCTTTTAGTTGTTGTTAACTTTACTGAAATTAAATCCCTTAGAAAATAGTTGGGAAATACAAAATTTAGTTATTTCCCTTAATGTTTACATGAGCAAATACACATGAAAAGTTTTGTTGGTTATGAGGTTATGAATATACATACAAATCAATGCAAAGCAACAATGTTACATGAATGGATGATGGTAAGTACCGCTTAGGGTTGCAATGAGCATGAAATGAAACTCATCTTATTTTCCATGAGCTCTCGAATGTAGTCTTGTTCTCTCGCCACTGTTGGAGGATAGGATACGTACACCCGATAATTCGCGGAACAATCTGCTGTTGGAATAAAAAAAAAATTAGTAACAGTCACGTAAATGTCACAGTCATGTCAAATTTCATAATATTAACATCATTTGAAATGTATCTGAAGAGGGACTAATACTAGTTCATTACTAGATAGCTGCAAAGTTTTTTTAAAACTTGTTCTGCATTAAATTTGATATAATTTTTTTACTTGGCAACCAAGAGCTGTCTGAAACGTAAAGCTTGTGCCAAAACCGGCGATTGCCCCCAAATAGCCTGTTACAGTCTTAGATCTCTAGGGGATCTGAACTCGGGCTCACACAGGCAACAAACTCCGTTAGATACAACATAGCAACATTTATTTTGACAAGCCCGCACTTGACAAGTTGCGTATCACAGAGGTTTTACATCACACATGATTATAACAAACAATTCTAAGCAACTATCTAGCATATGTCTACGACCCTTAAATACACATGGGTCTGAACTATCAAGTCCCCCTAAGGTAAGCCCTGTTGCTTCTCCGATGTCCAGTCTGTCTCTGCCCTTTCACACGTGTCGCAATCCGACACGGGTGGTAACTCTATCCGAGTTTCTCGTGGACCCCGTAATCGGCGGGCCACATCAGTGTCCACGGGACAGTGGACACACTGACCAGTCCTTCGAGAAGGCTCTGGATTCTTCAAGCCTTCGAGTGACTCACTTCTTTCCCTTGAGCGGGAGTTTTAGCCCCTTCGCCACTATCTCTTACTTTATGTTGGTTACCGCCCCTATGTGAGGCTGTGACAGGGGGTTGCGTGAATAAATGAGGAGATCATTTTGTGGGGGTTGTGTGAATAAATGAGGAGATCATTTTGTGGGGGTTGCGTGAATAAATGAGGAGATCATGGTGTGGGGGTTGCGTGAATAAATGAGGAGATCATGGTGTGGGGGTTGTGTGAATAAATGAGGAGATCATTTTGTGGGGGTTGAGGAGATCATGGTGTGGGGGTTGCGTTAATAAATGAGGAGATCATGGTGTGGGGGTTGCGTGAATAAATGAGGAGATCATTTTGTGGGGGTTGCGTGAATAAATGAGGAGATCATTTTGTGGAGGTTTCGTGAATAAATGAGGAGATCATAGTGTGGGGGTTGTGTGAATAACTGAGGAGATTATGGTGTGGGATTGTATGGATATATGAGTATATAATATTGCGGAATTGTATGGATGTATTAGTAAATTATGTTGTGGGGTTATATGACTATATTAGCAGATCATGGTGTGGGACTGTGTGGATATATGAGTAGATCATGGTGTGGGAGTGTGTGGATATATGAGTAGATCATGGTGTGGGATTGTATGGATACATATTTACAGAAAGACATAGAGAAGTTACTCAAGCAATCAAACAGACAGATTCGAATCAATCAATATATTTACAGAAAGACATTTGAAGTTAATAAAGCTCACAGGCAGGCAGGCAGGCAGGCAGGCAGACAGACAGACAGACAGACAGACAGACAGACAGACAGGCAGATAAACATTGAGACAAATCAAGGCAAATAAATACAGGAGTTTATGATTACATATTTATATTTATACACAGAGAGCCAAACAGACGGACTAGAAATTTAAAAAAAAAAAGACAGACGTACAGATTGATAGATAGACAAGCAGTCAGACGAGCAGGCGGACATATGAATATATATATATATATATATGTGCCATGCCAAGAAGCGTGGGCTTTCATGACTCGCCATTTCTCTCGGTCCCCAGAGTCGTGGATCAGCTCAGTGTTCCTGTCTCGACCATGCCATGTGGCCAAGCCATCCAGGTATTTTCCTCTCCGTCTTCCCCTTGGTCTGTTTTCTTCGATCTTGCCAGTTGTCACTAAGTTCTCCAATCCATTTCTTCTCATAACATGTCCAAAATATTTTGACTGTCTACGTCTAATTTCTCTAATCAATTTACGATTTTCATTTGTCTCCTGTATTACTTGGTCATTGGTTTTTCTGTCTGTCCATGGTTGTCTTTGCAGTTTCCTCATAAGCATTTTCACATCCATTAGATGTTTATCAGCTTGTCAGCTCATTGTCTACGCGTCACATCCATACAAAAATACAGGTTCTTTGTAGCCTCAATCAATCAATCAATCAATCAATCAATCAATCAATCAATCTCCACCGGTTGAGAACCACTGATCTAGAGGATCGACTTCATTGCACCAGGTATTATCTCATATGACTCGGTCTCTTTCCGCAGACACATATATACGTCTCGCTAAATAATATACGTGAAAACTTAGATTGTCGTTGTGTGATTCAAACAAACGTGTGTGTGTGATTGTGATTGTTTGTGTGTGTGTGTGTGTGTGATTGTGTGTGTGTGTGTGTGATTGTGTGTGTGTGTGATTCAAACAAACGTGTGTGTGTGATTGTGTGTGTGTGTGTGTGATTGTGTGTGTATGTGCGCACCGGCTTCTTGCAGCACGTGGATGTTGATACTGATGATAATAACCAATAATATAAATTTCATGAACAGGGATGTTGATAATAATTTAGTTTAGTTTAGTTTAGTTTAGTCGTTGGATCAACATCACGGCACACGGGTGCAACCCATAAGTGCTCCGTTCTTCTCCTAACTCAAACCTGACTCTGGAGAAACTCAGCTCAGCGCACGAACTCCGTAGCACCGGCGAGGATCCTGAAATACTTTGGGTAGATTTTTAACACGAAATTTTGCCGTTAGGCTACTCTTTTTCGATTTCCAACTGCCAAGGGATTTTCTACGTGCGCAACAATACACACGAGCGTCCGATCTCACTACCCAGAGACCAGGGGAAATTTTTACTAGAAGTCCAAGTGAAAAAATCCCTGTCCTCACCGGGGCTTGAACCCGGGACCTCCAGCACTCGAGGCGGACACCATACCTCGAGACCACGCAGGGATGTTGATAATGATGATAATAACCAATAATATAAATTTCACGAACAGGGATGTTGACACTGATGATAATAACCAACAATGTCTATTTCATGAACAGGATGTAGATAGTGATGATAATAACCAACAATGTCTATTTCATAAACAGGGATGTCGATACACATGATAATAACCAACAATGTCTATTTCATGAACAGGGATGTAGGTAGTGATGATAATAACCAACAATGTCTATTTCATGAACAGGGATGTAGATAGTGATGATAATAACCAACAATGTCTATTTCATGAACAGGGATGTAGATACTGATGATAATAACCAACAATGTCTATTTCATGAACAGGGATGTAGATACTGATAATAATAACCAACAATGTCTATTTCATGAACACGGATGTTGATACAGATGATAATAACCAACAATGTCTATTTCATGATCAGGGATGTAGATAGTGATGATAATAACCAACAATGTCTATTTCGCAATGATGTGGAGACAACAACACTCACCTGCCAGAAGCAATATAATCCACGTATGTCACTGGGATGAAGGGAGAGAAATATAAATATATATATGTTAGTCACATGGTACTCACACATATAATCTTGTAGTTACATGTAACGTGTTAACTGAGTAGATACAACACGTGACCTCAATGGCCTCTCAACATGGCACAGATCACAGGAACAAGATTGCCACCCGTGTGTTGGTGAGCACTTCGTGTGTTTGCGGCTGGTGCCAGATAAAACTTGAACCGATGGGGACAGATACAACAACAATACCGAGAACTTACCTCTCTGATGTGACATGGGTCGGTGGTGTGACATGGGTCGGAGATGTGACATGGGTCTGTGTTGTGACATGGGTCGGTGATGTGACATGGGTCAATGATGTGACATGGGTCTGTGTTGTGACATGGGTCGGTGGTGTGACATGGGTCGGTGATGTGACATGGGTCAATGATGTGACATGGGTCTGTGTTGTGACATGGGTCGGTGATGTGACATGGGTCGGTATGTGACATGGATCGGTGATGTGAAATGGGTCAATGATGTGACATAGGTCAATGATGTGACATGGGTCGGTGATGTGACATGGGTCAATGATGTGACATGGGTCGGTAATGTGACATGGGTCGGTGATGTGACATGGGTCAATGATGTGACATGGGTCAATGATGTGACATGGGTCAATGATGTGACATGGGTCGGTGATGTGACATGGGTCGGTGATGTGACATGGGTCTGTGCTGTGACATGGGTCTGTGTTGTGACATGGTTTGGTGATGTGACATGGGTCGGTGATGTGACATGGGTCAATGATGTGACATGGGTTAATGATGTGACATGGGTCAATGATGTGACATGGGTCGGTGATGTGACATGGGTATGTGATGTGACATGGGCCGTTGCTGTGACATGGGTCTGTGCTGTGACATGGGTCTGTGCTGTGACATGGGTCTGTGCTGTGACATGGGCCGTTGCTGTGTCATGGGTTGGTGATGTGACATGGGTCGGTGATGTGACATTGGTCAATGATGTGACATGGGTCAATGATGTGACATGGGTCGGTGATGTGACATGGGTCGGTGATGTGACATGGGGCAATGATGTGACATGGGTCTGTGCTGTAACATGGGTCAATGCTGTGACATGGGTCTGTGCTGTGACATGGGTCTGTGTTGTGACATGGGTCGGTGATGTGACATGGGTCGGTGATGTGACATGGGTCAGTGATGTTACATGGATCGGTGATGTGAAATGGGTCAATGATGTGACATAGGTCAATGATGTGACATGGGTCGGTGATGTGACATGGGTCAATGATGTGACATGGGTCGGTAATGTGACATGGGTCGGTGATGTGACATGGGTCAATGATGTGACATGGGTCAATGATGTGACATGGGTCAATGATGTGACATGGGTCGGTGATGTGACATGGGTCGGTGATGTGACATGGGTCTGTGCTGTGACATGGGTCTGTGTTGTGACATGGTTTGGTGATGTGACATGGGTCGGTGATGTGACATGGGTCAATGATGTGACATGGGTTAATGATGTGACATGGGTCAATGATGTGACATGGGTCGGTGATGTGACATGGGTATGTGATGTGACATGGGCCGTTGCTGTGACATGGGTCTGTGCTGTGACATGGGTCTGTGCTGTGACATGGGCCGTTGCTGTGTCATGGGTTGGTGATGTGACATGGGTCGGTGATGTGACATTGGTCAATGATGTGACATGGGTCAATGATGTGACATGGGTCGGTGATGTGACATGGGTCGGTGATGTGACATGGGGCAATGATGTGACATGGGTCTGTGCTGTAACATGGGTCAATGCTGTGACATGGGTCTGTGCTGTGACATGGGTCTGTGTTGTGACATGGGTCGGTGATGTGACATGGGTCGGTGATGTGACATGGGTCAGTGATGTTACATGGGTCGGTGGTGTGACATGGGTCGGTGATGTGACATGGGTCAATGATGTGACATGGGTCTGTGTTGTGACATGGGTCGATGATGTGACATGGGTAGGAGATGTGACATGGGTCTGTGCTGTGACATGGGTCGGTGCTTTGACATGGGTCTGTGTTCTGACATGGGTCTGTGTTGTGACATGTATCGGTGATATAACATACACACACACACACACACACACAATCATGCTGCTGCTGCTGTGTCATACCTCCCCCCCCCCACCGGCAATCGGGCCCCTACCCTCCTCACGCCACCGCCTTTGAAGGCTTCCTGATGGGTTGGATGCTGCAGCTAATCGATGTGTACAAGGATAAGATAGCCAGTCTCACGCCAATCGCCCATAGTCGCCCCTTTCGCCATGCACGGTCGGTCACACTGCTGGTATCCTGTGCTAGCGGTATGGCCCCGGTGACACACAGACACTGTGCACCGTTGGCAACTGTTCGCGAGGCCCACACCTGCCTTTCTCCACTAGCTTATTTGTATTTAACACAGGAGGATGAGATCATCATGGTCCAATGGAAGTCGGGGTGGGTTCACCTGATGGCGAGGAACACTAGTAATTAGTTAATCTTTCCTCTTGAGCCCAAGGCGGCGCATAGGGCAGAAGTCCTGTCTCTCCATGCCTGGCGGTTCGCTACTACCTGTTGTAGATCATGGATGTTTACTTGGCCGTTGAATGAGCCTTCTCTGATGATGGTTCTACGCCAGTGTTTCCCAACCTTTTTTGTACCGTGCCCCACTTAAGCCTTTCTAAAATTCATATTGCCCCCCTCCCACGCCCCATGCCCCCCCCCCCCCTCAACATATACATTATTTTTAATATTCAAAAATTGAAATGTTCACTAAAGAAACTTGAATGATAGGTTTTAGGAAGAAATCACTAGGTAATTATTGAGCAAACACAGTAAGTAAATTTTCAAAACATATAATGGAGAACTGAAATTCAAGTACAAAATAATTTTAATGAAAGATTTTTCTATATTATTTTAATTATTAGTAATTATTTATTATTTAAATTTAGTGAGATCCTTGCGCTTGATGCTTGCTGCAAAGAGATCTTATGTCAGGTTCCAATTTAGTTAACTTCAGTCTCAAGTCTCCCTGTTTTGTTATATTCAGCCGATTTCTTCCATTTTCGAATTGCCCCCCTTAACAGTCAAATTGCCCCCCTGTGGGGCGTGGGCCCCACGTTGGGAAACACTGTTCTACGCAGAGTCTCTCTTAACACTAGTAATAGGGAAAGCTAATTCACACGCAAAAACCAGTCCAGTGCAGAAGAAGTAGATTGGCTACGCTCGAGTTCAATTCGAGTTCAAATCGAGTTAAAAAACGAACGAACAACATACATATACACAGGAGACTTGTTGACGAGTGGCTTTTGTCCGCTGAATAGTTTATCGCTATCACAGGAGGCCTGTTGACGTGTGGTTTTTGTCCGCAAACTTGTTTAACAAAGTGGCCTATTGACGGAGTGGCTGTTTGCATCCATTTACTATTGTCTGCGCTGAATAGATGGACTCGCCTGGTATGTCAGGGTGTGTACGGCGGAGTTTGTAGGCAAATCTAGACAGATTGCAGCAGGTAAGCTTGCTTGCTTGTGTTCGTTGGCTTGAGCTCCAACGCGAAGTCCTGTATGTTGGATAAAGACATCCTGTTGTCCAACATCAGTGTGATGTCATACAGGACCTGAAGTTTTGCGTGAGTATCCGTTGTCCCATGTCTGGCTTATTGGTGTGCAGACTGGTGGTTTATCTGATGTCAACATGCTGCCGCTGGGGAGGACTGGGAGACCCTGATGTCGTCAACCTAGGGAGGATTGGGGAACCCTGATGTCAACATTATGAAGCTGGGGAGAACTGGGAGATAGCCATGACTCAGTTCAAGAGTCATGGCTCAGTTCAGGAGTTAAATTATATTCAGGCAATATTGCGTGGAAAGTGACTCGGTTGTGAGCGCTGATTCCACAGTGTGGAACAAGCCGTCAGTGGCCGAGCAGGAGACAAGTGTCTCATTGAAGGGTCAGTCAAGATTCGACCGAGGGCCGAGGTGGACTAGTCAGTAGACGAATAATGGCCATGGTAGTATTTCAATCTGCCGCCCCCTTTAGTTTGAATGTAGACGTTTTTAGAAAATGTTTTACGTTGACTTTGTCTTAATATAATTACACAGTTTACGAATCAGCAGAGTGACAACAGATGATCAAAAACCGCATCGACGTTGTGTTATAATAGTTAGGTTGGTGGTGTGTTAATCGTCATGCAATGTGTAGAATTAGGACTAAAGTGGGGGTTATAGCAGCGCTAGATTTTATAAGAAGGCAGCAAATAAAATGGTGTGGCCATTACAAGTAGGTTATCAACTAACAGTATACCACAACAAGCAATGATGTACAGACAAGATGGAAGCAGAGGAAGAGGCCGACCACATAAACGTTGGACGGAGGGAATAGCAGAGTCCATGGGAATATCGATATATGAAGCCCATATTCGGGCACTCTCACGATGTTTATACTTCACCTCGACACTTCAAGGTACAAGAGAAAGATGATGAGATGAGATCATGAGAATGTTTAGAATGTTTAGAATGAAAGAGTTATATTCAGACAGTATCTCAGAATTTAGCAAGTATTATTATGTCCCAGCTCAATCAGCTAGTTGGTCAAGCCAGGCTGATACGATGTCAAAAATTAATTCCACTGCTATCGAACTGGCCCACACTAAATTCAAATTATGTCAACTGTATACTACTACCAATGACATAGCCAAAACCCCAAGTTTGGTTATGTCTGAGACCCTGATGTCAATATGTTGGTGCTGGGGAGAACTGCTCACCAACATATTAATCTAAAACTCTACTCACCTACGTATCCTTTACAGGACATCGCTGTGAACATCAGCATCTTACAGCTGATTGTTGATTTCTTGGCAAGTTTACGCTCAGTAGTTTGCTATTGCTTTCTGAGCGACTGGCTCAGATACCCCGTAAGTTACCGACGCGGTTAGAACCGCTACTGATTCTAGCCATCGTCACGTTACTCACGAGAGTATACGGGATTGCAGAGAAAGTCTAACTCTAGGCCAGGGAGACCGGCCACCTACTTATTACATGTACTAATATGCATGTGTAGTGATGGTAGTGATGCAAGCGAATATGTGAAGCCACAGCTCAGCTGAATGAAGAGAAACACAGACACATCCCCTGGTTTAGATCAACAACCAGCACCCAACAACCAACAACCCAAAACAGTTCTTGGAAGGCAGTATCTACAGCCATGAAGTAGACATTTCTGCACTTGAGTAGAGAAAGTACTCCTTTTTCCTGACATTCCGACATTTCTATCAATGGAGAAAGGAACAAACCAACTACATACAAGTGAAAGTCTAGGGGAAACCACAATATTATCTTCATTACAATAACTGTGTATGAGCAAGTCACAAATCTGCACTGTAAGGGTGGTATGTCCAGAAATATACCCGACTTGGGACTGGTTTAAATGAATATGTGGAATTAACAGGGTGACAGACGACAGACAGCTTAAGGATGGGATAAACAGAGGACATTCTCATCTCGCGCACGGGCTGAACTACTTGGTAATGATGATGGTACAAATACCGCAACCTACCTCGGTTTCTCCCAAACGGGCCGCTAAAAATACAATCCCGACCAATGATGTTTCTGTAGATGTAAGCACAGAGGACGTTCTTGCTGTCCTCGCTAATGTCTTCATTAAGCTCGAGCTCTTCTAGAAGCCTGCTGGAGGTCATAGAAGATCTGAAGAAGCTGGGAGTGCAACTTGACGCTGTCAGCACTGAGAAATTGGTGGGTCTTCTTTCCCCTCGTGATGAGGCTGGTGTCTCAGCGAGGTCCAAGCTGTGGTATTTATCACGGGAGTCCATGTAGGTCAGATGAATGGGGTGGAAGTCTTTGATGGACACCACGTGACCAGGGTCGTACCCGTCGGCTGCGATAGAAACTAAGGCATTGGCGTGAGCCTTGCTGACTTTTATAAAGCTGACTGACCGCGGCGGTTTATGAGGGCCGCTGGTGAATATGTGCTTGGACATGTCTTGTAGTCGCTCGAGCCTAAATTTAGCTGCTGGTGAGGCCTTTAGGTGCTGTCCTACAGAAGAACGGATCCTCAGTTTTTCTAAGGTCTGGTTTGCAAGGGGAGATAAGTTGAAACTTGATGAAGCAAAGACTTTCTTGAGAAACAAACAGAATACAAGATACAAAAAACAAAAACAAAAAAACTACTAGCAGCTGAACTAGACTGGCTGTCTCAAATAATAGCACTAGACCACATGTCTCACATAATAGCTGAACTAGACTGGCTGTCTCACATAATAGCTGAACTAGACTAACTGTCGCAAATAATAGCTGAACTAGACTGGCTGTCTCACATAATAGCTGAACTAGACTAACTGTCGCACATAATAGCTGAACTAGACTGGCTGTCTCACATAATAGCTGAACTAGACTGGCTGTCTCACATAATAGCTGAACTAGACTGGCTGTCTCAAATAATAGCTGAACTACATTGGCTGTCTCAAATAATAGCTGAACTAGACTAGCTGTCTCAAATAATAGCTGAACTAAGCTAGCTGTCTCACATAATAGCTGAACTAGACTGGCTGTCTCACATAATAGCTGAACTAGACTGGCTGTCTCACATAATAGCTGAACTAGACTGGCTGTCTCAAATAATAGCTGAACTACATTGGCTGTCTCAAATAATAGCTGAACTAGACTGGTTGTCTCAAATAATAGCTGAACTAGACTGGCTGTCTCAAGTAATAGCTGAACTAGTCTGGCTGTCTTAAGTAATAGCTGAAATAGACTGGCTATCTCAAATAATAGCTGAACTAGACTGGCTGTCTCAAGTAATAGCTGAACTAGCTTGGCTGTCTCAAGTAATAGCTGAACTAGACTGGCTGTCTCAAATAATAGCTGAACTAGACTGGCTGTCTCAAATAATAGCTGAACTAGACTGGCTGTGTCAAATAATAGCTGAACTAGAGTGATTGTCTCAAATAATAGCTGAACTAGAATGGTTGCCTCAAATAATAGTTGAACTAGACTGGTTGTCTCAAATAATAGCTGAACTAGAGTGATTGTCTCAAATAATAGCTGAACTAGACTGGTTGACTCAAATAATAGCTGAACTACATTGGCTGTCTCAAATAATAGCTGAATTAGACTGGCTGTCTCAAGTAATAGCTGAACTAGTCTGGCTGTCTTAAGTAATAGCTGAAATAGACTGGCTGTCTCAAATAATAGCTGAACTAGACTGGCTGTCTCAAGTAATAGCTGAACTAGCCTGGCTGTCTCAAGTAATAGCTGAACTAGACTGGCTGTCTCAAATAATAGCTGAACTAGACTGATGGTCTCAAATAATAGCTGAACTAGACTGGCTGTCTCAAATAATAGCTGAACTAGAGTGATTGTCTCAAATAATAGCTGAACTAGACTGGCTGTCTCAAATAATAGCTGAACTAGAGTGATTGTCTCAAATAATAGCTGAACTAGAGTGATTGTCTCAAATAATAGCTTAACAAGACTGGTTGTCTCAAATAATAGTTGAACTAGACTGGTTGTCTCAAATAATAGCTGAACTGGAGTGATTGTCTCAAATAATAGCTGAACTAAACTGGCTGTATAAAATAATAGCTGAACAAGAGTGATTGTCTCAAATAATAGCTGAACTAGATTGGCTGTCTCAAATAATAGCTGAACTAGACTGGCTGTCTAGCCTGGCTGTCTCAAGTAATAGCTGAACTAGACTGGCTGTCTCAAATAATAGCTCTCCCCCGATGTCTCCACCTTGACGTGGTGGGGGAGCTTGCGTGTCCCATCGACCCCATTTGCTTGCTGATGGATGGAAAACTACATATCGGACAGCTTATGGGATAGGGACCAGACTAAGAGAGACACAACCTGCTGCTCTGCAGGTGAGACTGAGGATAGCAGTCTAAAATTTAAATCAGGCGCACGAAGGCAGAAGTTCTTGGTCCGGACAAAAACACTAAAGGCTGAACGCCTCTAAGCCACAAACTCTCAGACCTGAGAGCCGGGCCGATACCCACCTTTCGAAAAATAAAGGCGTGATACTGAGCAAGCTACATGCTCAGGTCTGATACAAGTTCGAAGGCTCTCAGCTGGGGGATATGAGAGATTCCCGGATGAGGGGGCCAGGCCGTTTCTCGGTCACCGCTGCACGAAGGTAAGGTGCTGAGCCGGCAGCACAAGTAGCCTACCTCGTGAGCGAGTACAAAAAGTCAAAAAAGTGCCCCAGTCGAAGAAAACGGCTGCGAAAACTGCATCTAACTCATAGAGAGTGTAGACAAAAGTGGAAGAACGTCTCAATGACGCAAAATGGAACGCACGGCGAGCGAACCTATTGCGTGGTCCGAAGTCAAAAGCAAAAGCTTAACAAGTGGGTGTCGCTTGCAGTCTGACCATCCCTGGTGTGTGCTTGAGCGATCAGTGGCAAACGAGTTGCCCAACACATGGAAGTGAGGAACTAAAGCAGCCATGAGCAGGACGTGGCAACTCCTCGGGTGAGCCCAGGCACAGAGCAATATGTGCCGGCTCTGCAATTATGGAAGCCTCCTTGGATAGCGAGGGAATGCTCATGGTCTGCCCCTGCCTTCCCTTGAGGGCCGACCACGATGTCGTTCATCGTTCTATCTTGACCAGCTGAGATGTTAGCGACATCCCAACAGTCCAACGTGCCTCGAAACCAGAGGAAGGCTAACCTCATTAAAAAATGCCAGCTGAAGTCGGAAGTGTCGTCCTACGGGTGGCAAACTAAAAATTGACACTACGCAATTACGTCCGAGTGAAATGTCTCGTCCGAATGTCTCTCGTGCTAGGAACAGCTCTGACTACCTAGTTTCCGAATGCCGCACTTGTTCGGAACAGCTCTGACTGGGTAGTTTTCTGAATGCCTGTTGTGCCTGGAAAAGCTCTGACGGGCGCAACGACAAGCACATGTCCGAAAACTCGCTGAGTGGATGCCGTCTGCAAACCTGTCTGGTTTGTGCGGGAATGACCCGGCGAAACGAAATGACCAATATATTGAAGTGAGGATCTAAAGCAGCCATGAGCAGGACGTGACGATCTCCCTCGGTGAGCCCAGATCCAGGGCGTTATGTGTCGGCCCTGCAACTATGGAAGCAACCTTGGATGGCGGAAAATGCTATGGACTGTCCCTGCCTTCCTTTGAGGGATGACTGTTGTCTTCAACCGTTCAACCTTGGCCAGCATGGTTGCAGATGGCACCACAAAAGTGAGAGCCTCCCGGGAATGCTACCTGGTCAAACAAGCACGCTAAAGTCGATGTGTTGGCCTACGGGTTTCGGCCCAAGGGCGCATACCAGACACACCGCAATCACATCTGAAAAAACACTCCGGATGAACGAAAAAGAAGAAATAATAGCTGACCTAGACTGGCTGTCTCAAATAATAGCTGAACTAGACTGGCTGAGTCAAATAATAGCTGAACTAGACTGGTTGTCTCAAATAATAGCTGAACTAGACTGATGGTCTCAAAAAATAGCTGAACTAGACTGGCTGTCTCAAATAATTGCTGAACTAGACTGGCTGTCTAAAATAATAGCTGAACTATAGTGATTGTATCAAATATTAGCTGAACTAGATTGGCTGTCTCAAAAAATAGCTGAACTAGACTGGTTGTCTCAAATAATAGCTGAACTAGAGTGATTGTCTCAAATAATAGCTGAACTAGACTGGTTGTCTCAAATAATAGAACTAGACTGGCTGTCTCAAATAATAGCTGAACTAGACTGGCTGTCTCAAATAATAGCTGAACTAGAGTGATTGTCTCAAATAATAGCTGAACTAGAGTGATTGTCTCAAATAATAGCTGAACTAGAGTGATTGTCTCAAATAATAGCGGGACTAGACTGGCTGTGTCAAATAATAGCTGAACTAGACTGGCTGTCTCAAATAATAGCTGAACTAGACTGCCTGTCTCAAATAATAGTTGAACTAGACTGATGGTCTCAAATAATAGCTGAACTAGACTGGCTGTCTCAAATAATAGTTGAACTAGACTGATGGTCTCAAATAATATCTGAACTAGACTGGCTGTCTCAAATAATAGCTGAACTAGACTGGCTGTCTCAAATAATAGTTGAACTAGACTGATGGTCTCAAATAATAGCTGAATTAGACTGGCTGTCTCAAATAATAGCTGAACTAGACTGCCTGTCTCAAATAATAGTTGAACTAGACTGATGGTCTCAAATAATAGCTGAACTAGACTGGCTGTCTCAAATAATAGTTGAACTAGACTGATGGTCTCAAATAATATCTGAACTAGACTGGCTGTCTCAAATAATAGCTGAACTAGACTGCCTGTCTCAAATAATAGTTGAACTAGACTGATGGTCTCAAATAATAGCTGAACTAGACTGGCTGTCTCAAATAATAGTTGAACTAGACTGATGGTCTCAAATAATATCTGAACTAGACTGGCTGTCTCAAATAATAGCTGAACTAGACTGGCTGTCTCAAATAATAGTTGAACTAGACTGATGGTCTCAAATAATAGCTGAATTAGACTGGCTGTCTCAAATAATAGCTGAACTAGACTGGCTGTCTCAAATAGTAGCTGAAATAGACTGGCTGTCTCAAATAATAGCTGAACTAGACTGGCTATCTCAAATAATAGCTGAACTAGAGTGGTTGTCTCAAATAATATCTGAACAAGACTGGTGTCTCAAATAATAGCTCTAGACCAGATGTCTCAAATAATAGCTGAACTAGACTGGCTGTTTCAAATAATAGTTGGACTAGACTGATGGTCTCAAATAATAGCTGAACTAGACTGGCTGTCTCAAATAATAGTTGAACTAGACTGATGGTCTCAAATAATATCTGAACTAGACTGGATGTCTCAAATAATAGCTGAACTAGACTGGCTGTCTCAAATAATAGTTGAACTAGACTGATGGTCTCAAATAATAGCTGAATTAGACTGGCTGTCTCAAATAATAGCTGAACTAGACTGGCTGTCTCAAATAGTAGCTGAACTAGACTGGCTGTCTCAAATAATAGCTGAACTAGACTGGCTATCTCAAATAATAGCTGAACTAGAGTGGTTGTCTCAAATAATATCTGAACAAGACTGGTTGTCTCAAATAATAGCTCTAGACCAGATGTCTCAAATAATAGCTGAACTAGACTGGCTGTCTCAAATAATATCTGAACTAGACTGGCTGTCTCAAATAATAGCTCAACTAGACTGGCTGTCTCAAATAATAGTTGAACTAGACTGGCTGTCTCAAATAATAGCTGAACTAGAGTGATTGTCTCAAATAATAGCTGAACTAGACTGGCTGTGTCAAATAATAGCTGAACTAGAGTGATTGTCTCAAATAATAGCTGAACTAGAGTGATTGTCTCAAATAATAGCTGAACTAGAGTGATTGTCTCAAATAATAGCTGAACTAGACTGGTTGTCTCAAATAATAGTTGAACTAGACTGGCTGTCTCAAATAATAGCTGAACTAGACTGGCTGTCTCAAATAATAGTTGAACTAGACTGGCTGTCTCAAATAACAGCTGAACTAGACTGGCTGTCTCAAGTAATAGATGAACTAGAATGGCTGTCTTAAATAATAGCTGAACTAGAGTGATTGTCTCAAATAATAGCTGAACTAGACTGGCTGTCTCAAATAATAGCTGAACTAGACTGGCTGTCTCAAATAATAGCTGAACTAGAGTGATTGTCTCAAATAATAGCTGAACTAAAGTGATTGTCTCAAATAATAGCTGAACTAGACTTACTGTCTCAAGTAATAGATGAACTAGAATGGCTGTCTTAAATAATAGCTGAACTAGAGTGATTGTCTCAAATAATAGCTGAACTAGGGTGATTGTCTCAAATAATAGCTGAACTAGACTGGCTCTCTCAAATAATACCTGAACTAGACTGGCTGTCTCAAATAATAGCTTAACTAGACTGGATGTGTCAAATAATAGCTGAACGAGACTGGTTGTCTCAAATGCTTGCTTGCTTGCTTGTGTTCGTTGGCTTGAGCTCCAACGCAAAGTCCTATATGTCGGATGAAGGCATCCTGTTGTCCAACATCAGTGTGATGTCATACAGGACCTGAGTTTTGCGTGAGTATCCGTTGTCCCATGTCTGGCTTATTGGTGTGCAGACTGGTGGTTCCTCGCCGTACAGGCAGACACTCTCCGACTTCGGAGGAATCGGCGATCCTACTGACTTTAGCCAGGAACCCGAAGGGACCTGTTGCCCAGGACGCTCGACGAGGACGCGTCAATAGGTCTTGGCCAGTATATAACCCGGCCCTGGTGCCTTGGAAACACCTCTGCGTCCCGTTGTCTCAAATAATAGCTGAACTAGAGTGATTGTCTCAAATAATAGCTGAACTAGACTGGCTGTGTCAAATAATAGCTGAACTAGAATGGCTGTCTCAAATAATAGCTTAACTAGACTGGTTGTCTCAAATAATAGCTGAACTGGACTGGCTGTCTCAAATAATAGCTGAACTGGACTGGCTGTCTCAAATAATAGCTGAACTAGACTGGCTGTCTCAAATAATAGCTGAACTAGAGTGATTGTCTCAAATAATAGCTGAACTAAACTGGCTGTCTCAAGTAATAGCTGAACTATACTAGCTGTCTCAAGTAATAGCTGAACTAGACTGGCTGTCTCAAATAATAGCTGAACTAAACTGGCCGTCTCAAATAATAGCTGAACTAGACTGGCTGTCTAAAATAATAGCTGAACTAGACTGGCTGTCTCAAATAATAGCTGAACTAGACTGGCTGTCTCAAATAATAGCTGAACTAAACTGGCCGTCTCAAATAATAGCTGAACTAGACTGGCTGTCTCAAATAATAGCTGAACTAGACTGGCTGTCTCAAATAATAGCTGAACTATACTAGCTGTCTCAAGTAATAGCTGAACTAGACTGGCTGTCTCAAATAATAGCTGAACTAGACTGGCTGTCTCAAATAATAGCTGAACTATACTAGCTGTCTCAAGTAATAGCTGAATTAGACTGGCTGTCTCAAATAATAGCTGAACTAGACTGGCTGTCTCAAATAATAGCTGAACTATACTAGCTGTCTTAAGTAATAGCTGAAATAGACTGGCTGTCTCAAATAATAGCTGAACTAGACTGGCCGTCTCAAATAATAGCTGAACTAGACTGGCTGTCTCAAGTAATAGCTGAACTAGACTGGCTGTCTCAATTAATAGCTGAATTAGACTGGCTGTCTCAAATAATAGCTGAACTAGACTGGCTGTCTCAAATAATAGCTGAACTATACTAGCTGTCTTAAGTAATAGCTGAACTAGACTGGCTGTCTCAAATAATAGCTGAACTAGACTGGCCGTCTCAAATAATAGCTGAACTAGACTGGCTGTCTCAAGTAATAGCTGAACTAGACTGGCTGTCTCAATTAATAGCTGAACTAGACTGGCTGTCTCAAGTAATAGATGAACTAGAATGGCTGTCTTAAATAATAGCTGAACTAGAGTGATTGTCTCAAATAATAGCTGAACTAGACTGGCTGTCTCAAATAATAGCTGAACTAGACTGGCTGTCTCAAATAATAGCTGAACTAGAGTGATTGTCTCAAATAATAGCTGAACTAAAGTGATTGTCTCAAATAATAGCTGAACTAGACTTACTGTCTCAAGTAATAGATGAACTAGAATGGCTGTCTTAAATAATAGCTGAACTAGAGTGATTGTCTCAAATAATAGCTGAACTAGGGTGATTGTCTCAAATAATAGCTGAACTAGACTGGTTATCTCAAATAATAGTTGAACTAGACTGGCTGTCTCAAATAATAGCTTAACTAGACTGGATGTGTCAAATAATAGCTGAACGAGACTGGTTGTCTCAAATGCTTGCTTGCTTGCTTGTGTTCGTTGGCTTGAGCTCCAACGCAAAGTCCTATATGTCGGATGAAGGCATCCTGTTGTCCAACATCAGTGTGATGTCATACAGGACCTGAGTTTTGCGTGAGTATCCGTTGTCCCATGTCTGGCTTATTGGTGTGCAGACTGGTGGTTCCTCGCCGTACAGGCAGACACTCTCCGACTTCGGAGGAATCAGGCGATCCTACTGACTTTAGCCAGGAACCCGAAGGGACCTGTTGCCCAGGACGCTCGACGAGGACGCGTCAATAGGTCTTGGCCAGTATATAACCCGGCCCTGGTGCCTTGGAAACACCTCTGCGTCCCGTTGTCTCAAATAATAGCTGAACTAGAGTGATTGTCTCAAATAATAGCTGAACTAGACTGGCTGTGTCAAATAATAGCTGAACTAGAATGGCTGTCTCAAATAATAGCTTAACTAGACTGGTTGTCTCAAATAATAGCTGAACTAGAGTGATTGTCTCAAATAATAGTTGAACTAGACTGGCTGTCTCAAATAATAGCTGAACTAGACTGGCTGTTTCAAATAATAGCTGAACTGGACTGGCTGTCTCAAATAATAGCTGAACTGGACTGGCTGTCTCAAATAATAGCTGAACTAGACTGGCTGTCTCAAATAATAGCTGAACTAGAGTGATTGTCTCAAATAATAGCTGAACTAAACTGGCTGTCTCAAGTAATAGCTGAACTAGACTGGCTGTCTCAAGTAATAGCTGAACTAGACTGGCTGTCTCAAATAATAGCTGAACTAGACTGGCTGTCTCAAATAATAGCTGAACTAGACTGGCTGTCTCAAATAATAGCTGAACTAGACTGGCTGTCTCAAATAATAGCTGAACTAAACTGGCCGTCTCAAATAATAGCTGAACTAGACTGGCTGTCTCAAATAATAGCTGAACTAGACTGGCTGTCTCAAATAATAGCTGAACTATACTAGCTGTCTCAAGTAATAGCTGAACTAGACTGGCTGTCTCAAATAATAGCTGAACTAGACTGGCTGTCTCAAATAATATCTGAACTATACTAGCTGTCTCAAGTAATAGCTGAATTAGACTGGCTGTCTCAAATAATAGCTGAACTATACTAGCTGTCTTAAGTAATAGCTGAACTAGACTGGCTGTCTCAAATAATAGCTGAACTAGACTGGCCGTCTCAAATAATAGCTGAACTAGACTGGCTGTCTCAAGTAATAGCTGAACTAGACTGGCTGTCTCAATTAATAGCTGAATTAGACTGGCTGTCTCAAATAATAGCTGAACTAGACTGGCTGTCTCAAATAATAGCTGAACTATACTAGCTGTCTTAAGTAATAGCTGAACTAGACTGGCTGTCTCAAATAATAGCTGAACTAGACTGGCCGTCTCAAATAATAGCTGAACTAGACTGGCTGTCTCAAGTAATAGCTGAACTAGACTGGCTGTCTCAATTAATAGCTGAACTAGACTGGCTGTCTCAAGTAATAGTTGAACTAGACTGGCTGTCTCAAATAATAGCTTTAGACAAGATGTCTCAAATAATAGCTGAACTAGACTGGCTGTCTCAAATAATAGCTGAACTAGACTGGCTGTCTCAAGTAATAGCTGAACTAGACTGGCTGTCTCAAATAATAGCTGAACTAGACTGGCTGTCTCAAATAATAGCTGAACTAGACTGGCTGTCTCAAATAATAGCTGAACTATACTAGCTGTCTAAGTAATAGCTGAACTAGACTGGCTGTCTCAAATAATAGCTGAACTAGACTGGCCGTCTCAAATAATAGCTGAACTAGACTGGCTGTCTCAAGTAATAGCTGAACTAGACTGGCTGTCTCAAATAATAGCTGAACTAGACTGGCTGTCTCAAGTAATAGATGAACTAGAATGGCTGTCTTAAATAATAGCTGAACTAGAGTGATTGTCTCAAATAATAGCTGAACTAGACTGGCTGTCTCAAATAATAGCTGAACTAGACTGGCTGTCTCAAATAATAGCTGAACTAGAGTGATTGTCTCAAATAATAGCTGAACTAAAGTGATTGTCTCAAATAATAGCTGAACTAGACTTACTGTCTCAAGTAATAGATGAACTAGAATGGCTGTCCTTAAATAATAGCTGAACTAGAGTGATTGTCTCAAATAATAGCTGAACTAGGGTGATTGTCTCAAATAATAGCTGAACTAGACTGGTTATCTCAAATAATAGTTGAACTAGACTGGCTGTCTCAAATAATAGCTTAACTAGACTGGCTGTGTCAAATAATAGCTGAACGAGACTGGTTGTCTCAAATGCTTGCTTGCTTGCTTGTGTTCGTTGGCTTGAGCTCCAACGCAAAGTCCTATATGTCGGATGAAGGCATCCTGTTGTCCAACATCAGTGTGATGTCATACAGGACCTGAGTTTTGCGTGAGTATCCGTTGTCCCATGTCTGGCTTATTGGTGTGCAGACTGGTGGTTCCTCGCCGTACAGGCAGACACTCTCCGACTTCGGAGGAATCAGCGATCCTACTGACTTTAGCCAGGAACCCGAAGGGACCTGTTGCCCAGGACGCTCGACGAGGACGCGTCAATAGGTCTTGGCCAGTATATAACCCGGCCCTGGTGCCTTGGAAACACCTCTGCGTCCCGTTGTCTCAAATAATAGCTGAACTAGAGTGATTGTCTCAAATAATAGCTGAACTAGACTGGCTGTGTCAAATAATAGCTGAACTAGAATGGCTGTCTCAAATAATAGCTTAACTAGACTGGTTGTCTCAAATAATAGCTGAACTAGAGTGATTGTCTCAAATAATAGTTGAACTAGACTGGCTGTCTCAAATAATAGCTGAACTAGACTGGCTGTTTCAAATAATAGCTGAACTGGACTGGCTGTCTCAAATAATAGCTGAACTGGACTGGCTGTCTCAAATAATAGCTGAACTAGACTGGCTGTCTAAAATAATAGCTGAACTAGAGTGATTGTCTCAAATAATAGCTGAACTAAACTGGCCTGTCTCAAGTAATAGCTGAACTATACTAGCTGTCTCAAGTAATAGCTGAACTAGACTGGCTGTCTCAAATAATAGCTGAACTAGACTGGCTGTCTCAAATAATAGCTGAACTAGACTGGCTGTCTCAAATAATAGCTGAACTAGACTGGCTGTCTCAAATAATAGCTGAACTAAACTGGCTGTGTCAAATAATAGCTGAACTAGACTGGCTGTCTCAAATAATAGCTGAACTAGACTGGCTGTCTCAAATAATAGCTGAACTATACTAGCTGTCTCAAGTAATAGCTGAACTAGACTGGCTGTCTCAAATAATAGCTGAACTAGACTGGCTGTCTCAAATAATATCTGAACTATACTAGCTGTCTCAAGTAATAGCTGAATTAGACTGGCTGCCTCAAATAATAGCTGAACTAGACTGGCTGTCTCAAATAATAGCTGAACTATACTAGCTGTCTTAAGTAATAGCTGAACTAGACTGGCTGTCTCAAATAATAGCTGAACTAGACTGGCCGTCTCAAATAATAGCTGAACTAGACTGGCTGTCTCAAGTAATAGCTGAACTAGACTGGCTGTCTCAATTAATAGCTGAATTAGACTGGCTGTCTCAAATAATAGCTGAACTAGACTGGCTGTCTCAAATAATAGCTGAACTATACTAGCTGTCTTAAGTAATAGCTGAACTAGACTGGCTGTCTCAAATAATAGCTGAACTAGACTGGCCGTCTCAAATAATAGCTGAACTAGACTGGCTGTCTCAAGTAATAGCTGAACTAGACTGGCTGTCTCAATTAATAGCTGAACTAGACTGGCTGTCTCAAGTAATAGCTGAACTAGACTGGCTGTCTCAAATAATAGCTTTAGACAAGATGTCTCAAATAATAGCTGAACTAGACTGGCTGTCTCAAGTAATAGCTGAACTAGGCTGGCTGTCTCAAATAACAGCTCTAGACAAGATGTCTCAAATAATAGCTGAACTAGACTGGCTGTCTCAAATAATAGCTGAACTAGACTGGCTGTCTCAAATAATAGCTGAACTATACTGGCTGTCTCAAGTAATAGCTGAACTGGACTGGCTGTCTCAAATAATAGCTGAACTAGACTGGCTGTCTCAAGTAATAGCTGAACTAGACTGGCTGTCTCAAATAATAGCTGAATTAGACTGGCTGTCTCAAATAATAGCTGAACTAGACTGGCTGTCTCAAATAATAGCTGAACTAGACTGGCTGTCTCAAATAATAGCTGAACTATGCTAGCTGTCTCAAGTAATAGCTGAACTAGACTGGCTGTCTCAAATAATAGCTGAACTAGACTGGCCTTCTCAAATAATAGCTGAACTAGACTGGCTGTCTCAAGTAATAGCTGAACTAGACTGGCTGTCTCAATTAATAGCTGAACTAGACTGGCTGTCTCAAGTAATAGCTGAACTAGACTGGCTGTCTCAAATAATAGCTCTAGAAAAGATGTCTCAAATAATAGCTGAACTAGACTGGCTGTCTCAAGTAATAGCTCAACTAGGCTGGCTGTCTCAAATAACAGCTCTAGACAAGATGTCTCAAATAATAGATGAACTAGACTGGCTGTCTCAAATAATAGCTGAACTAGACTGGCTGTCTCAAATAATAGCTTAACTAGACTTGCTGTGTCAAGTAATAGCTGAACTAGACTGGCTGTCTCAAATAATAGCTGAACTAGACTGGCCGTCTCAAGTAATAGCTGAACTAGACTGGCTGTCTCAAATAATAGCTCTAGAAAAGATGTCTCAAATAATAGCTGAACTAGACTGGCTGTCTCAAGTAATAGCTGAACTAGGCTGGCTGTCTCAAATAACAGCTCTAGACAAGATGTCTCAAATAATAGATGAACTAGACTGGCTGTCTCAAATAATAGCTGAACTAGACTGGCTGTCTCAAATAATAGCTTAACTAGACTTGCTGTATCAAGTAATAGCTGAACTAGACTGGCTGTCTCAAATAATAGCTTAACTAGACTTGCTGTGTCAAGTAATAGCTCAACTAGACTGGCTGTGTCAAGTAATAGCTGAACTAGACTGTTTTGTCAACCAGCAGCTGAAGTAGTTCGGGTTTATTCTGGAATCTGCATAGCATAGTAACAGATTTATAGGATGTCCTAGAACACACCTCACTCACACACGCACACACATACACACACAGAGATAGATAGATAGAGAGAGAGAGAGAGAGAGAGAGAGAGAGAGAGAGAGAGAGAGAGAGAGAGAGGAGAAGAGAGAGAGAGAGAGTAAAATGGTTCAGACGCCTATACTATAGTAACCTGGCCATACGAGTACATACAACAGTAACATCTCTGGTTATAAAGGTCACAGAGTAAGGACACACAACAATCACGCCACATGTGACATTCAAGATGTGTCTGTTGTGTGGGTGTGAGCATTAGCCCAGGACACAGGACACACTCACTCAACGGTGTGTCTGTTGTCTGAGTGCGGAGGAGGGTCCGATGTGTTTGTTGTCTAGGTAGGAAGGAGGATCCGGTGTGTCTGTTGTCTGGGTGGGGAGGAGGGTCCGGTGAAGACCTCAAGTTAACCATCATGTTTGTGACACAAGTCAGAGAGGTCGCCAAGCAAACTTTGATGACAGAAGAAACGGAGGAAGCAGGAGAGAAGGAGGAGAAGAAGAAGAAGAAGAAGAAGAAGAAGAAGAAGAAGAAGAAGAAGAAGAAGAAGAAGAAGAAGAAGAAGAAGAAGAAGAAGAAGAATGAGGAGGAGGAGGAGGAGGAGGAGGAGGAGGAGGAGGAGGAAATGGAGAAGGTGAAGAAGAAGAAGAAGAAGAAGAAGAAGGCGTAAAGACAACATTCTTGCTACAAAGAACATTTAGCATTCCAAGTAATAAATCTCTACTGGATAAACAAGTCTACTTGTGCATCGTCCATGAGCCTTCGCGATGAAACCCAACCACTACGTATGTATGAATGACGCGGCCAGAGATTACAGGTGACACGAAATCTGGAAACAGAATAATGGGCTGTTTAAGGGATTTGGTTTGTTGCTAGGACTTCAGGTAAACAAGACCAGGTCAACACATTCAGTGTGAGACAGCCTGTGTGGTATGTACGAGATTGTGTGGTATGTAGACAAGTTGGACCTGAATGTGTGTGTACACAAACTGAGCAGTTGTGGAGCACACCATACAGATGTCGGGTCTAAGAAACAACCCCAAGCTGAGGTCTTGCTCACGTAATCCATAATTAAAGAACCACTTTAATAATGCGCTCAATACAACATCCAGTTTCATATCGGAAAGCCACAGCCACAATCAACATTTAGAAAGAACTTCAAAACAATGACATAAACGGTAAACGACGCCCAGTTTTAGATATAACGTTTCATTGTCTGGGAAAATCGTCGCTAACGTGTCACCGTCAACTTAGGAATGTAGAATTCATCAGGTAAATGTAGACTTTGTCAGGTAAATGTAGACTTTGTCAGGTAAATGTAGACTTTGTCAGGTAAATGTAGACTTCGCCGAGTCAGATCAAACGTTGAGCGATCTGGTACATGAAGTGAAGATGTATCCCAACATGAACCTGGTCAGAAGATATCTCTAGTCGCATTTAGATCGTGTTGAATGTTTCCGGTCTATTAGAGGTTGTGCACTGTTTAACACCGATGAATGACAGCTACCGCCAAGTTTCACAAAGAATGGTGTGCATCTTAGCTCTTATGGTCATTAAACCTTAATCCGTGACCCGTTGCCGTGACATGTGGTAGTGTCTCCTTGCCGTGGCGTGTTGCCGTCACGGAAGAATCGATATTGAGGCCAGTCACAGGTCGGTGTCGAGGATGACAATATAGAATTAGAAATCGAAAACAGATGTTACAAAACAAACGCACATATTTTAAATTATGAATAAAAATGATGGAAAAAAACAAAATAAGTGGAATTGCGGTTAAGCTGTGGTAATGTAAACAGTATCAAATAACACAAAGTAATGCAGCTTTACAGAACAGAATGATGAAAATACAGGCCGTTGCGGCGACTAGCCTTCATCAGCAAGCAAGTTGAGTTGAGTTAACTCCAGTGACTACACTAAGACATAAGAACGGGATGAGAAGAATGAAGAGGACAATAAGAATTTGAAAAACAATTGCTACATATCTCAGAAGATATAGAACAAAGATATACATCTTTGCTTTATTGACTACACAAAAACTTTTGATAAAGTTAGACATGTCAACAAGGCGGATATGCTTGCAGATCTACAAATTGATGGGAAAGACATTAGACTTATAAAAAACATATATTGGAAATAACAAGCTGCCATAAGGATTGATAATGAAGTGGGACAATATCAGCCTATTAAGAAAGGTGTTAGGCAGGGATGTGTAATGACTCCAGATCTTTTTCCCTATACAGTGAAAATATTTTCAGAAATATAGAAGATATAAATGGAATAAGCATTGGAGGACGAAACATCAATAACATTAGATATGCAGATGATATAGTATTGATTGCAGACAATGCGCAGGATCTGCAACAATTAGTAGATGCGGTTGTTGTACACAGTGAACAATCTAGGATTAGAATTAAATTGTAAAAAGACACAGATTATGGTCGTCACTAAGAAGAACGAAATACCACAATGTAATAAACAAGTAAATGGGAATATTCTTCAACAAGTGAATCGGTACAATTATCTCGGAACAGTCATAACATCTGATGGGAGATGCCTTTTAGACATTAGAACAAGAATCGCCATGGCGAAAGTAGCCTTTAGCAAGATGAACAGCATACTGACCAATAAAAAGACGTCAAATGAAACGAGAAAAAAAGTGTTGAGGGGATACATAGAGCCTGTTCTTTTGTATGGATGTAAAACTTGGACAATGTGCAGTCAAGCTGAAAAACATCTGATGGCTGCAGAAATGTGGTTTCTGGAGGAAAATGCAAAGAGTACAATGGACAGACAGAACAACCAATGACCAAGTACTACAGGAGACAAATGAAAATCGTAAATTGATTAGAGAAATTAGACGTAGACAGTCAAACTTTTTGGACATGTTATGAGAAGAAATGGACTGGAGAACTTAGTGACAGCTGGCAAGATCGAAGGGAACAGACCAAAGGGAAGACAGAGAAGTAAATACTTGGATGGCTTGGCCACATGGCATGAACGAAACAGGAACACTGAGCTGATCCACTGCTCTCGTGATCGAGTGAAATGGCGAGTCATGACCGCCTACGCTTTCCGGCATGGCACATAATTGATTGATTATCTCAGAATGTCCTTGACACCCACACTGAAACATTCAAATATAGCCGTGTCCGCAAAACCACAGATAATAAAAAGTATATTCACACCAACCCTAGGCTACCAATGTCAAACTTGGACATTATCCAAATACCACTTTTGCAAAATTAACAACTGCCAGATGAGATACGTGAGGAGAGTTGCCAACTTAACGATCTGAGACCGAATAAGAAATTATGTTATCAGTCACAAAGTGGGATCAAGAACTTGTGCCACATGTATTAAAAGACAGAAGATCAATCGGTTCGGCCATCTCGTTAGAATGCAAAACCATCAGCTGGATCAATGATGATCTGCTACGAGCGCAAGAGGGCTGCCCAGAAGATCATGGATCGACTACATCAAAGACATCGTACAATCACAAGGAATAACATAATCCAGTGCCACCCATCGGGTGCAGGAACGTTACCTATTTTGCCCACGACACTTAACGGCAATAGTGGAAGATGATGATGATGATGATGATGATGATGATGATGGTGATGATGATGGTGATGATGATGATAGGCCGTTGTGATGTTTTGAAGAAAGTATCACCATACGGAAGCCACATCCCCCAACTCATCCATTTCTTCCAATGCTGTCTAGTCGTGTGCAGTAAGGGTGCCTTGACTGAACCATCAACATTGTGATGCCAAGTTTCGTATCCACTGGTGGGTGGTACGGTTGACTTGATGAAACTATCAACATTGATATGCCCAATGTTGTATCAACTAGTGGTTGGTAGGGTTGTCTTGGAATAGCCATCTACATAGGGACGCTAAATGTTGTATCAACTCGTGGTTGGTAGGGTTGTCTTGGAATAGCCATCTACATAGGGATGCCAAATGTGGTATCAACTCGTGGGTGTTATGGTTGGCTTGACGGAAGCATAAACTCTCAGACCAGTAGCAGCTAAGAGTGTTTCTAGGGAAGGTTCTCCCGCTGTCTAGGGAAATCTATGACAGGTGGCATGCATTAACCAGGGAAATTTATGACAGGTGGCAGGCTCTAACCAGGGAAGTTTATGACAAGTGGCACACTCTATCAAGGAAAATTTATGACAGGTGGCGCCCTCTATCTAGGGAAGTTTATGACTGGTGCCGCCCCCTATCTAGGGAAGTTTACGACAAGTGGAAGGCTCTAGACAGGAAAGTTTATGACAGGAAGTATCCTCTAACTAGGGAAGTCTGTTACATGTGACATCCTCTAACATGAGAAGTTTGTGACAGGTGGCGCCCTATACTTAGGAAAATTTTGTTGACATGTTATGAGAAGAAATGGATTGGAGAACTTAGTGACAATTGGCAAGATCGATGGGAACAGACCAAAGAGAAGACCGTGAAGTGAATACCTGGTTGGCCACATGGCATGGTAATGACAGGAACATTGAGCTCATCCACGACTCTGGTTATCCAGTGAAATGGCGAGTCATGACCGCCTACGATTTCCGGCATGGCACATGATTGATTGATTAAGATATTTCGTCGATTAATTTTTTTCTTTGTGTCACCATCTGCTGGTAATTAATTACCCAAGATATTCACAATTTTCCACCACCTCAAATTTATCCTCATTAACATATATTTCTTTCTTCATAGAAGTTTTATCTGTATGCTGAATATTTTAGAGCGTGAAATAATAATGACTAAGACAAGTATAAATACAGCACAACACCATGAGACTTACGTCTTCTTGCTCCGAAGACTGTCATTGCCTGACCGTTTGCGCCAACGATGTCCTTCTCCACAAATTGACACAGCTTTTCTACATTCTCCGACGGAGGGCAGAGAACCTTTTCCCTTTCATAACTGGCCTGGTCTGTATGGTCAGTCTCAGCTAGCTGACCCTTGGCACGGTCACAGCTATCATCCTTCTGGGTAAGTGGCCTGCAGATCCAAGGCTTGTCTTCGGTCTGTACATATCTTCCATTGGGAATTTGTGTGTGAGATGTTGCGTTGCGCAGTCTGCCATTTGGTGGTGCTTCGTGCGGAGTTAAGGAATGCGAGCTAGAAACGTTACATGGGCTAACACAGTAGGCAGCAGGTGACATATGCGAGTTTCCCAACACATTCGTGCTTCTACGCGCACATTTTTCATGCCCCTCAGGTCTTTGACCAGAGATGACCGGATGTCTAAAGGATCCGTTTTGAGCATTTGGCTGCAAAGAATGACCAGTTGTTGCTCTGGTGTGCACAATCTTGAAGGTTTTCCTATTTCCAGAAATGTTGATATTCTCGCTGCTGTTTTCTCTACACATTTCAGCTATAGGTATCCCGTTGGTAACGAGTCCAGCCTTGTCATTGATATCTGGTAAGGTGTGGTGGGGGAGCAGTGGTCTGTCTGTCCTGGTAGTCTTCTTGCTGGTTCTCGTGCTACTATCCCGAGGAGGGTCGTCTTCTGAAGTGCTTTCCTCGAGATATCTGTCATCACTGCTGGCCCCGGAGACGTCGCTGGCAACGTCTCCCAGATCCTGGACATAGTTCAATTGTGGCATCCTGATGGTGTCTGTAACTCCTTGGCGATACCAATGCCTGGAAACAGCCACAATTCGCCGAGGCCATTGTCGATTAGTGGTCGAGGTTGTACTCCTATCATGCATACTATCTTGACTGTCTTGCATACTATCTTGACTGTCATGCAAGGTATCATCATGTGCATTGGTTGTTGTGGCTGGCATGTTACTCACTGTCTGCATCAGTCGACTGAATACGGCTCCGGGGATCTGCACGGCAATATACATATTATATATATATAATTACATATACATAATGACTCACTTTCACACACACACACACACATACACACACACATACACACACACACACACACACACACACACACACACACACACACACACGCACTGACAGAGTCGCAATCCTGCACCAGACTACAATAGTAGAAACTGAAATATCGGTCCCGCACTAGATGAAAGGTCACATGGTAATGAAACCTGTGACAGCACAAACAGTTATTATTACATCGCCAGCAACATTCAATTAATATTCATTGAGGACTCTACAAAAACCCCGGAAGAGACACGCGCACCTGTTGGATACTTATATTCATGTTACCATAGTATTCAAGTCCGCATATTGTTTTCTAAACAACCAACCAACCAACAAAACAAACAAACCAATGAACAGATATGAACAGAAAATATAACTAGGAAGCTGAGAGTAATGGAAAGACGTAACATAAACAACGGTATAATACACTCGATTCAGACATAAACAACGGTATAATACACTCGAATCACACATAAACAACGGTATAATACACTCGAATCACATATAAACAACGGTTTAATACACTCGATTCAGACATAAACAATGGTATAATACACTCGAATCACATATAAACAATGGTATAATACACTCGAATCACATATAAACAACGGTCTAATACACTCGATTCAGACATAAACAATGGTAAAATACACTCGAATCACATATAAACAATGGTATAATACACTCGAATCACATATAAACAACGGTATAATACACTCGATTCAGACATAAACAATGGTATAATACACTCGATTCACACATAAACAACGGTATAATACACTCGATTCAGACATAAACAACGGTATAATACACTCGAATCAGACATAAACAACGTAAAGATACACTCAAATCACATATAAACAACGGTATAATACACTCGAATCACATATAAACAACGGTATAATACACTCGAATCACATATAAACAACGGTATAATACACTCGAATCACATATAAACAACGGTATAATACACTCGAATCACATATAAACAACGGTTTAGTACACTCGATTCAGACATAAACAATGGTATAATACACTCGAATCACATATAAACAATGGTATAATACACTCGAATCACATATAAACAACGGTATAATACACTCGATTCAGACATAAACAACGGTATAATACACTCGAATCACATATAAACAACGGTATAATACACCCGAATCACATATAAACAACGGTATAATACACTCGAATCACATATAAACAACGGTATAATACACTCGATTCAGACATAAACAATGGTATAATACACTCGATTCACACATAAACAATGGTATAGTACACTCGAATCACATATAAACAATTGTATAATACACTCGAATCAGACATAAACAACGGTATAATACACTCGAATCAGACATAAACAACGTAAAGATACACTCAAATCAAATATAAACAA
>JACEFZ010002059.1:0-15210 GCA_014155875.1 Cepaea nemoralis
TAGGGATTCCGTGCAGACTATAGAAACCGTGGCGTACTTGAAGTCTTGCATTAATTCAAACGTAGATATTCGACAAAACCACAACATATAGCAGTCAATGTGTGCTCGGTTTCCCTCTACAGTATCTCCCTCAGTGTGTGGCGACTGGAGAGTCAGGTCTTAGTCAGATATGACTGAGCTACCGTATAACAGTAGACAGTACTACCTGGTTTCTGTTTACCAAACCCGACACCCCACATTGTGCCAACGGCTTCGGGCGGAAGAGCGCAATTGGGAGGGTACAAGCCTTACCCTGGTGCGAGGAAATGCAAGCTAAAGACAAAATTGTCATGGCAGGGCAGACCAGGCCCTAAGCCTTGGTTGGCGACTGGTCTAGGATCGAAGCTTCGACAGGCGGACAGTTAGAGCATTGCTTTGCTGATCCGGCAGCTTCTGCAGCTTGTCTTGTTCCAGATGTAGGGGTGTTACCTTTCCTCTGGAGTGAACTAGGCAGGCCGAGAGAGGGATCATGCTGCATGGGCAACACATGATCTCTATATTTTAGCCCAGGCTTTGTGCTATGGAGAGGCAATAACTCCATCCCTGGTCTTAACTGGTCTCGGAATCAAAGCGAGAGGCAACTGTTACGGGTTATAAGTCCTTGTCAGTTGGCGTAGACATGGGGCGCCACGCGTTGCCTCTGACGGTGGGAGACACCTATAGGTGTCACTGATCAGCTACCGCCCGCCTCAAGCTGGGCAGCCCCCAGCCAATTGGGTGCTGATCCGCCACAGCCTGCCTGCTTCAATGGGTGCTTGGGGCTAGGACAAAATCTGAATCGCAGGCTGTAAAACCAATGCACCAGGTACAAACAAAAATAAAAATAGAAACCTCAAGCTACGGCTTGCAACCTGGAACGTGAGAACCATGTGTCCAGGATTTTCCACTGACTTGACCAATATTGACGATGTGAGAAAAACGGCTGTGATTGATGCCGAACTCAATCGTCTTAACATTGATATTGCTGGCCTGCAGGAGACTCGCCTCGCTGAGGAAGGGTCACTCAGGGAAAACAACTACACCTTTTTCTGGAAGGGTAGAGGGCAGGCAGAAAAAAGGCAACACGGTGTGGGCTTTGCAGTGAAGAATTCGCTACTGGGAATGATTGAAATTCCAGCAGGAGGAAATGAAAGACTATTATCCCTGCGCTTGGCAACCTCTTGTGGGTTTGCCACCATTATTACTGCATATGCACCGACACTCGATTCCTCTGATGATGTGAAGGATTTGTTCTATGAGGAGTTAGACTCCGTGATCAAGGCAGTTCCAAAATCTGACTACATTTATATGCTCGGTGATTTCAATGCTCGTGTGGGCAAGGACTCGAGTTCATGGCCAGTGTCCCTTGGAAAATACAACATCGGTCGCATGAATGAAAATGGGCAAAGGCTGCTGGAGCATTGCACCAGTAATGACCTATGTATTACAAACTCTTTTTTTAAAACAAAAGAGATGCATAAGGTCACATGGAAACATCCAAGATCCGGCCATTGGCACCAGCTGGACTTCATCATCACACGGAGACAACATCTGAACCATATATCATTGACTCGTAGTTACCACAGTGCTGACTGTGATACAGATCATTCTTTGGTTGTTGCAAGAGTTAGACTGAGACCAAAGAGAATCTACACAGCTAAACACAAATCTAGCCCCAGGATTAATATTATTAACACTCATGATCCTGAAAAGTGCTTTCAGTTTCAACAGCAACTTGAAGACGCTTTCACTGATACACCAGAAAATTGTACAGTAAATGAAAAGTGGGGTCAAATTAAGGAAACTCTTTATAAAACTGCCGTAGGGGTTTACGGCACTGTGGATCATAAGAGGCAGGACTGGTTTGCGGCCAACAGCGAGACTCTGCAGCCCTTGATTGATAAGAAGAAGAAAGCTCTCTTAAGAAACAAGGAAAGACCAACGCGTAACACTCTGAGTGAGCTAAGGCAAGCTAGGAAGGATGTGCAAAAGGCTGCCAGGCAGTGTGCAAATGATTATTGGATCAAGTTATGTGAGTCCATTCAAATCGCAAGTGATAAGGGAGACATAAGAAGCATGTATGAAGGAATAAAGAAAGCCTGTGGTCCAGTGATCAAAAGAAGTGCACCGCTGAAAACCTTGACTGGAGAAGTCATCACTGATAAGAAACAGCAGATGGACAGATGGGTAGAGCACTATTTGGAGCTTTACTCAAGTGAGACCAAACTAGCGGATGATGCCCTCAACGCCATAGAGGCTCTACCAACTCTTGACCACCTGGACACACTTCCCACCATAACAGAAGTTAAGTGTGCTATAAATGAACTTGCATCTGGCAAGGCTCCAGGTAAGGATGGGATTCCAATAGAGGTTATCAGGAGTGGGCAAGACACACTCACTCTACAGATCCACCAGCTAATAGAGCTATGCTGGCGTGAAGGACAAGTCCCACAGGATTTCAAAGATTCAAACATCATAACGCTGTACAAGAACAAGGGTGATCGGAGCGACTGTAACAACTATAGGGGTATCTCACTTCTGTGTATTGTTGGGAAAGTATTTGCCAGAATTGTTCTGCGCAGACTTCAAGTCCTAGGAGATCAAGTCTACCCCGAATCACAGTGTGGCTTTCGACAGAACCGGTCTACCACTGATATGATATTCTCATTGCGACAAATGCAAGAAAAATGCCGTGAACAGAATCAACCACTGTTTATTGCCTTCATCGACCTCACAAAGGCATTTGATTTGGTCAGTCGTGAGGGTCTGTTCAAGGCACTAAAGAAGATTGGCTGCCCACCAACTCTTCTGTCCATTGTGGAATCGTTCCACACAGGCATGAAGGGTATAATCAAGTTTGATGGTGCAACTTCTGAAGAATTTGAAATCAAGAGTGGAGTTAAGCAAGGTTGTGTACTAGCTCCCACCCTCTTTGGAATATACTTTTCACTTCTACTGAAATATGCATTTCGTGATCAGGATGGTGGTATATACATTCACTCACGCTCAGATGGCGGCCTCTACAATGCTCAGAGATTGAAGGCTAAGACCAAAATTAGGAGGGTACTGATCAGAGAGTTGCTTTTTGCAGATGATGCTGCAGTTACGACCCACTCTGAGGAAGAATTGCAATGTCTACTATCTGCATTCTCCAATGCTTGTTCTGAATTTGGTTTAACAATTAGCAAAAAGAAGACACAGATTATGTCACAAGGTGCACATGGGGTACCATCAATCTTTATTGACGACGCCGAACTAGAGATAGTAGACCATTTTACATATCTAGGATCAGTGGTAAATAGCAAATTATCCCTAGATCAGGAAATCAACATCCGGATTGGTAAGGCAGCAACAACAATGAACAGGTTAAGAAAAAGAGTCTGGGAGAACAGGAAGCTTACTGCCAAAACAAAAGTCCTTGTCTATCAAGCCTGTGTCCTTAGTACTCTTCTCTATGGCAGTGAAACCTGGACAACTTACTCACACCAAGAGAACAATTTAAACAGCTTTCATATGCGGTGTCTGCGAAGAATTCTTGGTATTAAGTGGCAAGACAAAATCACAAATACTGAAGTATTGGAAAGATCAGGTTGTGTGACAGTTTATTCCATGCTCAGTCTTCGTAGACTTAGATGGATAGGACATGTTAGGAGGATGGATGATGGTAGAATACCAAAGGATATCTTTTTTGGTGAATTACAGATGGGTAAGAGATCTCAGGGTCGGCCTCTACTACGATACAAAGATGTGTGTAAGCGGGACATGATTGATACAGGCATTGATAATGCACATTGGGAGCAAGTCGCCGCTGAACGTGTTGCATGGAGGGCAAATATCAGAAATGGAATAAAGTCAAAGGAGAAAATTATTGCAGAAAAGTCACACACCAAGCGTTTGAGACGTAAGATGGTGCATGATGGTGGAAATGACCACGTGTTCACATGCACCCACTGTGAACGGACATTTACAGCGCAAATTGGCCTTATCAGTCACACTCGCTACCGCCATAGTTAAAAGTTATTATGCCTTTTTAGAGCACAAACTATCGTCTGTCAAGACGGCAAGGTGCCAATGTGTGTGTGTATGTGTGTGTGTGGCGACTGACGACATCATTTCTATCTTGGTTGACTATCATAGTTCTTTTCCTTCTGCACCCCTTTTGGCTTGATATTCTTGCAGTCTGATCAAGGTTGTAGATTCACGACCATCAACAGCTGGACTATAATGTTGACTTGAGGACATAAATTACAAGAACCTCGGAGTGGATTCTCCTGATGGTGAAGGGCACTGGTAATAGGTGCTTGCTTGCTTGCTTGTGTTCGTTGGCTTGAGCTCCAACGCGAAGTCCTGTATGTCGGATGAAGACATCCTGTTGTCCAACATCAGTGTGATGTCATACAGGACCTGAGTTTTGCGTGAGTATCCGTTGTCCCATGTCTGGCTTTTTGGTGTGCAGACTGGTGGTTCCTCGCCGTACAGGCAGACACTCTCCGACTTCGGAGGAATCGTCGATCCTACTGACTTTAGCCAGGACCCCGAAGGGACCTGTTGCCCAGGACGCTCGACGAGGACGCGTCAATAGGTCTTGGCCTGTATATAACCCGGCCCTGGTGCCTTGGAAACACCTCTGCGTCCCACTGGTAATAGGGAAAGTAAAACCACACCAAAAACCAGCCCATTGCATCATAAATAGTAGCACTTTCATGGACAACGCCACAGTGAGCGAACGCAACAAGCAAACAACAACAACAAAAAAGGGATTCGTTTAATCGGCTTGCCTCACTTTTTTTGTTGTTGCATATCCTTTACAGGACATCGCTGTCAACACCAGCATGTTTAAGCTATATGTTGATTTCTTGGCAAGATTACGCTCAGTAGTTTGCCATTGTTTTCTGAGCGGCCGGCTCACATACCCCGTAAGTTACCGATGCGATTCGAACCACTGCTGATTCTCACCGTCATCACGTTACCGACGAGAATATACGAGATTACGGAGAAAAGTCATAACCTCTAAGCCACGAAGCCGGCGCTTGCCTCACTAAGGGAATTTAATGTATTATTTCTGATTGCTCGTCGGCTTCCCACTATTTTTGTTTTGTAATGTAGCCGTTGAATATTGAGGAGGGATGGCTATTAAAGACGATAAAACAAAGAAAATTGAAGTATTTTGGTCACTTGAAACGTCACGACAGTTTGGAGAGAACAATAATGGAAGGGTATATGCCTGGGAAGAGAGGAAGAGGAAGGCCAAAGAGAAGATGGGTGCAGGATGTGGCGGATGATCTCCAGATGGGTGTATCAGACGCGGGACATCTTGCTTGTGATCGAGAAGTTTTCCGGAAGGTTGTTATGGGAGCGAGATTCTGCAAAGGACATGCTACTGAATGAATGAATGCAGCCGAGGTAAGGACAAAGGGAGACAATCATAAAGACTGCTGATTCCTTCACTACGGTGCTAAGAGGTAAAGAGTAGTTCTGACTTCGTTACGGCCAAAGAAGAAAAATAGTGAAAAGAGAGAGAACCTCACACCGCCCTCAACAGACAAAAAAAGATAATAGTAATTAGATAAGAAGATGTACAAGATCTCGGGCAGGGGCCTCAACTCTGGACAATGACTGTCATATTTGAGGTCCAGACAATGGATTAAGGTGTCAGATTGTTATAGAAATAGTGGCTGTAAAAACTAAAAGAGACTAAACAAACAAATCAAAAACAGTACAAAAATAGCTCTTTATTTATCAACTGCTACAAATTTTGGTGACAATTTGTGTTCGAACACATTGAATAAAGCATTCAATAAGGGATGTTCAGTTACAGATACAACAGACAAGTGCATATATCAAACATCAACAGTGGGTAACCCCCAACCAATCAACATCACATAAGACAACAGGGTACACCAAGTACCACAACACAGGTGCTCCAAGCAATAGCTTGTTAGACTGACACAATAAAGAACCTTGACACAAGCAACACTGCACAGACAATAAGGCACTACAAAAACATAGGTTACACAACATAAGCCCCAAGACACGACATAAACAAAGAGTTGTGACACAATTTACTATCCCACCAAGAACCCAGGCCTGCTGACACTAACTAGCCAGCCGCTCAGTTTTACCAAGGCATTAGTTGACTACAGATCTCTTCAGGGAATTGTTCCCACATCTCAATACAATCAGAACAGCACTTCTGTTCCTATCAACAAGCCGGGCCAACATCTCTCATCAGCACAAACCGAGGTGGCTCGCTATTAACATGAAACTGGCTTATCATTCCTTTGTATACCTGAGTTCCGGTAGTGGCCAGGGCCATACGGCTTTCACAGACAAAACCAAGTGCATCGGTTTGGCGCTGTGACATTAATATGTCGCTCCATTTTCAGTCCCGCTTTGTCATCCTTTGGGAAACTACTGTAGTGGTTTTCCCTAGCTTCTTGATCAACATAAGAGAATCACATGTTATAATTATTCTCGTGTCAGCACCTGTTGTGATGTCTTCAGTTTTGCCGGGCGGTGATCGCCTACTCCTAGATTCCCGACAGCCGAAAAATGTTTAACGTGCGCAGTTTATATACGTGACCTTATATATCTTGTCCTTATTTATAAAAAAAAAACAAAAAACCACAGCACTAAACATATGATCGGCGGAAATCTGGATCGAGGAAAAGGGGAGGTGACAGGAAACTGGTGATTTTAGGTCAGTGTGAATATTGAGTGATAGAGATATTAGTATAGAATCATATTTTAGTATTTTAACATGATATTACATAACACAAAAAATCTTTTGAGGCCAATTAGACAGTAAATAAATAAACACACATAGTATTGTTTGGCGCTCATAGAAGGAGAAGAAGAAGGAAGTAGAGATTAGAGGACGCCCTAGACAACATAAAATTTGAAAGCTATATAGTTACCGACCGGGATTCGAACCTGTCACCTCCAAATGACGACAGTGCCTCGCTGCAGGAACAAGTGTACTTCGACGCATGACCAACTAGACACTAATAAAAAAAGTGTCTTTATTAGCCATGTCAATCGTACAAATGAACCTTACAACTATGGAATACGGATAGAATTCCCATCAAACCATTGAGATAGCATTACAGGTCTCATAATTTTATATTAAACCAGCATTGGTCAAATAACAAACACACAAACACATCGGGCCGTAATGCTGTGTCAAGTATATTCACAGATATTTAAAGAAGAGAAATGATTGGTCGGTTCTAATGATATACATTCATTACACATAAAATAAATTGGAGAACCTTTTGAGGCCACTGAGACAGTACATAAATAAACACACATAGTATTGTTTTGCGCTCGTAGAAGGAGAAGAAGAAGGAAGTAGAGATTAGAGGACACCCTAGACAACATAAAATTTGAAAGCTATATAGTTTGATACGAATTCTGTACGTATTCCATAGTTGTAAGGTTCATCTGTACGATAGACATGGCTAATGAAGACACTTATTTTGGAGTGTCTAGTTGGTCTTGCGTCGAAGTACACTTGTTCCTGCAGCGAGGCGCTGTCGCCATTTAGAGATGACAGGTTCCAATCCCGGTCGATAACTATAGCTATAAATGTTTATGTTGTCTAGTGCGTCCTCTAGTCTCTACTAACAAATGTACATAACAAATAATAGAATCAACACCAGGAGAACATCGTGGTCGGAGGACTTGAGAGGGCAGAAGTTTGACAGGAGATCAACTAAACTAAAGATAGTATTCAGCAAAGATAAGACTGATCAGATCGCCACCTGACTCCAAATTCCTTGTTAAGTCTACAGCAGTAAATCGAGGTCAAAATAGACTCACGTCGTCAAACCATCGGGCGATAGTAACGAATCGTGATGTCACATTTAATCAGAGGTGTAGACCAACTAATTAAAACCTGATCAGAGGTTTACAGACTCCTGGCGGGAGTTAATATTATCCAGTAATTCCTCATATACACAGAGATAAAGAGCAGAACAGGACAAGCAAAAGCTTCGTTCTATTAAATGAAGAACGTTTTGTGCAATAAGTCACTGTCCTTGGAGGTTAGAACAAGAGTTCGTGCATGTTACACAGAACCAGTGTTAACTTACAGCTGCGAATCATAAACCGGGGCCCATAAGGGAAGCAAAGAATAGCAACACTGTAGCCTACCACGCATGTCGTAAGAGGCGACTAAGGAGGATTGATGGTTCCGTCGCCCTGTTACTGAGTGAGTGCGTGGCGCGACACTGTGAGCTGTGAGTTTCGTGTGAAGTACTTTTGAATCTGCCCAAGTTTTTATTTTTGGAACGTGACTGCATGTTCGAAGCGATGGCAGGTGGCTATGTCCCAGAGTTGACCAGTTTTTGCCTTATGCAGAAATGCGTGGCTACTTGGCTTCTGGTTGACTGCCACTGCCGTCGGTGATGAACTGTATGTTCGTGGACTGTGTAGGTGAACATATAGGAAACATCCAGATAGGAAAATGACTGCGGATTCCATCAGAAATGAATTGGGTGTTTCGTGGGGGACTGGTGTGTTGACATTCTGGCGGCGACATTATGCACAGTGTATCTGTGCGGGCTGTTGTTTGTCGAGACTCCTGTCTTTTCCACTTTTAACATTGGGCAGTGGGGAGCGTTTTATGTGATATTCACTGGCACAGGAACGGAGCATAATGGGGACGACTCGTTGCTGTGAAGTTGGAACTGCGACTAACTAACTAACTAACTACTCCTAAACAATTAGTAAACAGGCGAAACAATTCCTGGATTGTATAGAAGAATGCTGAAAATTAATTGTACAGCCAAAATGAACAATCATGACGTTTTAAGGGAAGCTGAATCGCAAAGACAATTTATCACAAACATCAGAAAGAGACAGTCACGTTATAGACGACAAAAACTAGAACATGTGACATCCGGAAAGATTTGTGGAAGGGAGTCAACACACGAACTGATCCATGACTTCGGAGATCGTAATTTGTGGAGAGTCATGATCGCCCACGCCAACCGGCAAAGCACTGGATGATGATGATGATGATGATGAATTTCTCATTTACTTTGTACATGTGTCTGGCAAGACATTAGATTGGATTCAAGCTCCAGCAGAGGCAGGATCATCTTTCCCTACCTATATGCTCTTGGGGTCGATCCATCCTCATAAAATCTACCAAACAATTGTCAGAATGTTCTACCTCCATGACCAATAACGAAGCGATCAGTTGCCCATCCCCATGTCGGTCAAGCAGTCTATCCGTGGGCCATGCTTAATCGCCAACTTTCTTATCTGTCCATCTGTCTGTCAGTTCATTTGCTGATTCTGAACTCAATCTATTCATCCATCTGTCTATCCGTCTATTTATCTTGACAAAGATTGAGTTTCTACCTGTAACGTGGTTCTCTGATTGGTGGCGCTGGAAATTTAACACAAGAAAAATTGCATACTGGAAGGTGACCTGATTAACGATATTGATTGCTTTGATCAGAGAAAATGGAGAAGAGGTGGGGGGAGAAAGAGGAAATATCGTTCAACCGCCAGACAATCAAGGAGGGGAAAAAGTGTCAAACTGAAATGAGAATAAAGAGATTAGTGTGTTTGTTTTCATTTCACATGGGGAGAGTTGACAGGTCACCAGACCTCTTCATTCCACTCAGAGCTGCTTTCAAGAATCCAATTTAAGTTTCCATAAAGTACATAGTTTTTGTGCCTCCTTTGTTCAGCTTTCATAGCTTCAGTACAGTACCTTCGTGAACTGATTCAGTGATGAAGGATATTATATCGCAAAATTGTGACCTCTCATTTGGACAGAAGGACAATATATCGCCTTACTAGGGTCATAGTGTTATGTGTTTTGTTTTGTGGTATCTTCCCCAATTGTAATGCTCAGTGAGCGGAAATGTACATTACTATACTGGCTCATTTGATTGTGTGCCATGTTTGGTCCAAACATACATTTTGTCTGGCACTGAATCAGCTAAACCTGAAGGAGCAGGAGTCCAGTATACCCGCACAGCAACTATTACTAACAATTGTGTTTACACTTCGCTCATTGATTTTATGTATCCCTTTACAGCAGCCAATAGCATCAGTATAGTTTGTAAATACTGTATTTGAGTAATTGGCTACTTTAGTAAAAGCAGATTAAAGATAGTGTAATGAAGTTAAATGTGGAAATACTCAAACAAAGGGCAATATTTTAAGATGATGAATATACGCTTAAATGAATATGTGTCGATCGAGATGAGGTAAAGAGTTCCCAAGAGCTACTGAGTCAATTCTGATGTATGGAAGCGAATCTTGGACAATTAGCAGGCAGGTGATGAATCGTGCAGAAGCTTTGGAGATGTAGTTTTATGGAAGAATAACGATAATACCGTGTACGGATAGAAATAACAATGAAGATATCCTGAGAGAAGTTAACCCAGAAATAGAGCTGACTGGTGGCATCAGAACAAGAATCCATATTCTTTGGGCGTGTCGAGAGAAGGGAATAATTGCAGTATGTTCAGCACAAGTCACTTTCTGATTGGTTGTCGGATCTTATACAATACTTAACTGTAAGATGCAAGTCCGATAGATTGGCGGTCAGGTATTTTGATTCCTGAAAGGGACTTGCATCTTTCGGCGTGAGGTTAATGTAAAGAACCGGCTCTGTGACGAAGGGGTTGCGGACGCATTTCAAAATCCCTCATACCACGTTCGAAATTCAGCTGTTGGCGATTTAGCAGCAGACTGCCTTGCGTTGGTATTCCATACAGTTGTATGAATATCGGTCGTTCAGAAAGCAATGGCAAACTATTTAACGTAAACGTACCAAAAAATCACACATAGCCAAAAAAAAATAAAATGCTGGGGTTGACTATGACGTCCTGTAAAGGATATGCAACTAACGATTTTTTTGTAGTGTAAAGAATCCGTACCGGGTACTGAAGTTCAATCTCCACGGGGGTCTGTGTTGCAAATATCTGCAGCTGTCTCCTAATCTTCACCCAAGCTGTACAATCTGGGGACTCCGGATAAATACACAACATATGAGGGAGTAGCTGGACGGATGAATAAGCACAGAGATACAGGAGAACGTTTCCAACGAAGTCTTCATCCGTCGAGCTTCTCAGTCATATAGTGTGTGTGTTCATTCGGACTACCTTAACAGCTCACCAGCAGTACACACCTTTTCTAGTTCTTGAATTGAGTTGAGTTGAGCTAAGAACCTGTTTAACTGCACTCAGGACATTTCCATGCGCGCTCCATCCCCTCGTTCAACAACCAGCGAAGAGTTACACTACTAATCGTTCCACTGCTATCTGACTGAAAGTTCTCCTGGTTTCCCCTCTAAGTTTTGAGATTCTTCCAGAATCACTGCAGATCTCCCACAATTTCATTTTTTCCACATACGGGTTGTTAATCTGTTCCCTCACCAGCTCCACCTGGTCTCACAGGCGCACTACCACCTCTTCCTTGTCCATAGGTAATATACCACCAAGAGGTGCATTCCCTGCCAGCCTATCAGACTGTTCATTTACTCCCACTCCCGCATGGCCAGGGCAAAACATCCATACAATTCTCACAATCTGTGACCTCTGAGCGAGGTGAACCATTCCACACGAAACATTTCTTTCTCCACCTTACTAAGCATACTCTTTGAGTTTGGTTTTCTTAAATCAACTGTGTTTGCAAAACCGGTAATGGAACTTTACATATGCGGAGCGGCATATTAGTATGTAACCAGTTTATGATTCTCAGCTCATCGCATGCGGACTGGCTAGAATCAGGTCTTCATTGGCAATGTTTCCCAGTCTTGTTTTAGGTTTGTCATGGTCAACATAAACAACTAAATTCCTACATGGACATGATCAAGACATAGAGCGAGAAATAGACCGTTAAAAGTTAGTTGCATATCCTGTACAGGACGTCGCAGTCAACGCCTGAAGTTTTTAGTTGTCTGTAATTTCTTGTTAAGTTTACGTTCAGTAGTTTGCCATTGCTTTCTGAACGACCGACCTCATGCCAATTTTATAAAAAACCAACGCAAGGCTGTCTACTGCCAAATATCCCGCAGCTGTGTTTCGAAAGCGGTATGCGGGATTATGAACTGCGTGCGTAACCCCTCCGACACAGACCGTAGAATAATAAATAAGCCGAATAAATAAGCCAAATACTTGAGAAAATGACATTCCTATTTATGTAATAGAGCGTTTTATTTAGCATAAAACTCTATAACCTTAATTGGCATTATGACTTCCCGCCTCATCCGGCACTCTCTGGCGCCGTAGCAGTACGCCACCTCTCAGCCACCGGTGCGCTAATGTTTATGATTTATTGCGCTGACGTCACCGAGATAATGAATGCATTAAATTGTGGCACCATGAAATAGATATCCTACTGTGAACTTCGTTGCGGACCAGAAGCTTTGAAAGGAAAGTATCTTTTACCACCTCATAAATTAGTGATCTAATATTAGTAATATCCAGAACCGTTGACACTTCTATTTTAGTATGGGGAGTTGCAGTTGGGATGGCCTAGTGGTTAGTGCTCTAGTCTGACAAAACAGTGGTCCACGTTTAATTATCAGTTTAGGCAGAATGATTTGTTCCGACCAGAACGTCTCCGGGGTCGACAAGTCTCATGAAATGGGCATCAATTTTCATAATTTTCTAGGGAAGTGCCCAAGAAGAAAAGCAGTCATACGTTTATAGATTAATCCGCGATCTCTTGGTGATATGGTTAGTATCACACTGGCCGACTTTGCTACTCAAGACATTTCTTAGTATCAGTTTCGACTTTACTACTCAAGACATTTCTTAGTATCAGTTTCGACTTTACTACTCAAGACATTTCTTAGTATCAGTTTCGACTTTACTACTCAAGACATTTCTTAGTATCAGTTTCTACTTTACTACTCAAGACATTTCTTAGTATCAGTTTCTACTTTACTACTCAAGACATTTCTTAGTATCAGTTTCTACTTTACTACTCAAGACATTTCTTAGTATCAGTTTCGACTTTACTACTTAAGACATTTCTTAGTATCAATTAAGGCTGGTTCGACCTGGAGCCAAGGACAATTTTACAAACTCTCCCGAATCCACCGACTCTGTGGCTAAGGGGTTACGGGCGCAATTCGTAATTCCGCATACCGCGTTCGAAACACAGCTGCGGGCGATTTGGTAGCAGACCGCTTTGCGTTGGTTTGTTATAAAGTGGTATAAGTGCCGGTCGTTCAGAAATCAGTGGCAAACTACTGAACGTAAACTTGCTAAGAAATCACAAACAGTTAACGATGTTGGGGTTGACTACGACGTCCTGTAAAGAATAACTAACTTTAACTCCCGAACCCATGGCAACCGGGCGAGCATCCGGTAACATATGGCGATAACATAGTCTACTCCACAGCATTGCCAGGGGGTGCCCAGTTAGTTTCCTTTTCTCGCCGCCTTGTCTTCCTACATAATTTCCAGAACATTTCAATGACCCGGTCATTAGGCTGGGCTCATCTCAAGATATATGCTGGCTCGGAAAAGAAATCTTGTCATAGCTGGAAATTGAACCCACAAACCTCTATACTTATGCTGGCTTAACCCACAAACCGCTATACCTCTGTTATCAGTAAACTGTGGTTTAAAGGAAAATATAAAGCTTGTTCGTATCCAATCATCGTGCCCTTTAATATTTTAACCCATTTTTGTACCGGGCAATTACTGTTGTACAATATGACTACTTTTGTTTAGAAGGGACATTTTACACACACACACACACACCCGCGCGCACGCGCACACGCACAGAGAGAGAGAGAGAGAGAGAGAGAGAGAGAGTTGCATATCCTTTAAAGGACGTAACGCCAGCATTTTTGGCTATTTGTGATCTCTTGGCAAGGTTACGTTCAGTAGTTTGCCATTGTTTTCTTAACGCCCGGCACTCATACCATATTATGAGCACCAACACAAGACGGTCTGCTGCCAAATTGCCCGCAGCTGTGTTTGGAACAGGGTATGCGAGATTACGAAATGCATCTGTAAACCTTTCAACGCAGAGCCAGTTTTAAATATGTCTTTGAATCATGAACAATTAAGGAACAACATAAAAACCACATGAGACATCAGATATGTGTTTTACTGAAGACTGCTGAAAATTCTGCATGCAGCCAAAATGAGCAATTGAAATGTCTTGCAAGAAGATACTACACAACGGCAAATCATCACGAACAACTGAAAGAGGCAGTCATAATTTTGTTTGGCAACATCACGAGAAGATAACATCTGGAACATATGGCAAATGGAGACCGAGAAAGAGAGACCGAGGAAGACAGCCAAAGAATATTTTCGATAGACTTCTGTCATGACACGGACGGGGTCGGCACACGAATTAGTACAAGTTGTAGGAGATTGGACGATTTTAGAAGCATAACCGCTCACGCCAGTTTGCAAGACGCTGGATGAATATGAAATAGTAACTCCTGAATCCTCTTATAACCCCTGCCAAGTGGGATTGGTGGTTGTGTTATTCCACAGCCTCCTGTCTCCGGTATTGCCAGTAATTTCGACACAATCGTTTCTCCGTGTCACAATACAAACTCGTCTAGCATCCATTTTCCCGTTCTGCGGCGAAGGAGTTACGGGCCCAATTCGTAACCCCGCATACCACGTTGGAAACACATCTGAGGGTGATTTAGAGGTAGACCGCCATGCGTTGATTTCCATACAATGGTATGAGTATCGGTCGTTCAGAAAACAATGGCAAACTACTGAGCGTAAACTTGCCCAAGAATCATATAGAGCCGTATATGCTTTGGTTGATTGCGACGTCTTGTAAAACGGCATACAAATAACAACCTGAAGATGATGATGATAATGATGATATTCTTGATGATTATGTTTTAACTTGACAGAAATTTCAACTAGTCTGTGTAGAAACTATAAGCAATAAAGTAGAGGACCCTTTTACACACCATGATGCGCATTAGGCGTATGGTGCTGGCCTCATATTTGTATAGATCAGATGGTCATCATCGCCATGTGCCTTGCCAGCTGGCCTAGGCGTTCATGTCTTTCCACAGATCACGGTCCTTGGTGCTCTAGGTCAATTCTGCTAATGATATGATGTTCTTGGACGCCACAGCCTTAGTTCATCCAGCATCGTTTCTCTTGGTCTGCCTCTGCCTCTTTTCCCGTCGATCATTCCATTGATTGAGATAATATTGTTTCTGTAATA
>JACEFZ010002060.1:0-16330 GCA_014155875.1 Cepaea nemoralis
TTCATATGCTAACAATTCAATATTTCTCCTGCCATCTGCCCACTGGATTCGTCCAATGTTACCGATGGGTATCCGGTGTCAGGAGAAAGGGGGCGTGTCTGATTGAGCAAAACACGGTTATTATGGCAGTTGTATTAGTGCTGTTATGGTATTAGCTGTTGTTATGAAATTAGTTAACCCAAGAACTATTTCATTCTGTGGGGCGGAAATATATTCCAGCCGTAGGCCATCATGGTCGAATAGACAAGAGAGTTCATTATTAAACATCTGGTAGCTGGTTCAACCCATATATTGGTCAGTTGGACTAAAATGACTTGGGGGACGTAAATTACAAATAGCTCTGAAGTCGGAGTAGTTCGCCTGATAGCGAGGGACACTGGTAATATGGAAAGCTAATTCACGCGCAAAAATGAGCCCAGTACACTATAAGTAGGCACATGTATGGACTACACTTGAGTTTATAGCGCGCGAACGTAGAAAGAAACATTCCAGCCTCTGGTTTTATTTACAAGTAGTTTAGATGATAATGACACGCGCAGTTTTATAATTTCCCGACATACAGACTCTAGGATTTGAAATCAGTCACAAGCGATTTGAAAGCAGATCTCATTGCGTTAACTTCGATAGCATGCGGCATCGTGTGTTTAAAAAGCAATAGCAAACTACTGAACTATGTTTACCTAGTAAATTACCAACAACCAATAAATGTTGGGGTCGGCTGTAAAGTTCGGTATCGGACATACGACTAACTTTTTCAACTGTTACTTACTGGATATGCCATGATTCAGATTAGTTAGTTTAGGGGTGTTTTTGGGGGGAAGTATGGTTTCGATGATAAACTCCTACTATATTAATCGTCATAATGAAACTAGTTGGTTATAGGGTAATGTTCCGAGAGCTGATTTGAGTTGACTCAAGAACCGACATCACAGCAATCAGGAAATGTCCACTCCTGCATCGTCCTCATCTTCAAGAGCCATCGAAGAGTCCCAAAACTAATGTTATCAGTTGTAGTCTGATTATGTGTGTCCGTCTGACCTTTCCTCCACCTACTGTTTGTCGATCCTCTAGTCAGTCCCCCCGTCGCTCCATTCTCTACAGGTTATGATGATTTAGCTGTTCTTCCTCGCTGTACACATGACCCCAAAGGGTCCTGACTATTTCTGCCTTATCACGCCCCAATACCCCACCCAACAGTGCAGACACAGCCAATCTGTCCGCCTGCTCGTTTCCCACCACACCAGCATATTATGGGGATTTCCCGAGATCGCCCCAGAAGAGGGGTATGTCTCTGTCAGTCTGGATAGTCAGTGCTTGCTTCCTTGCTTGCGTTCGCTGGCTGTGAACTCCAGCGCGAAGTCCTGTATGTTGGATGAAGACATCCTGTTGTCCAACATCAATGTGATGTCATACCGGACGGAGGTTTGCGTGCGTATCTGTTGTCCCATGTCTGGCTTATTGGTGTGCAGACTGGTGGTTCCTCGCCGTGCAGGCAGATACTCTCCAACTTCGGAAGAATCAGCGATCCTACTATGTTAGCCAGGACCCCGAAGAGACCTGTTTCCCACGACGCACGACTAGGACGTGTTAGTAGGTCTTGGCCAGTATAGAATCTGGCCCTGGTGCCTTGGAAACACCTCTGCATCCCTGGGTAGCCAGTGATGTATTCCATATCATGTACAATACTCTATGGAAGAAACAGCAATGTGGTCGGTTGACACTTTGAGAAATCCAGTGCTGCGTATAACGTGCATTGGCATACAGGTCAAAGATATAGACTAATAGAAACTGCAGTAGCGCAGTATATAGGGCTTTTGCCCTCCAGCGAAGTGATCTTGTATTCGAACCTACATAGAGACGGCATTAGTTTTCATTGACCTTTGATTCCAAGACAACCCGGCCTAAAATAGACGCCAGACAATTTCATGTAAAGCAATAAAACAGGTGGATTGCAGAGAAGTAAATACCTGGATGACTTCGCCACGGTGTATGGTCGAGACAGGAACACTGAATTGATCCACGACTCTGGTGATCGTGTGTAATGGCCACCCACACTTATCGGCACGGCACATGATGAATGAATAAAGCATTAGAGCCAGTTTGACAATTATGGGATATGCATAAACTAGATGTTACTGAACAACGTCTAATAGATTTCTCAGCTGACCGTCAAAAACCTGAACAGCAAGCCAATGTCGAATATTGTACGTGCTTCCGTATTGTAGGCTTAGCTTTATAATGTTTGCATTGTTTGACCAGTGGTAATGAAACTTACTGGCCGACTGAATACATATTTATAGATGCGAGGGTGAGAGAGAGAGAGAGAGAGAGAGAGAGAGAGAGAGAGAGAGAGAGAGAGAGAGAGAGAGAGAGAGAGAGAGAGAGAGAGAGATCCATCCATCATGTGCCATGCCGGTAAGCGTGGGTGGTCATGTTTTGCCATCTCACTCGATCACCAGAGTCGTGGATCAGTTCTGTGTTTCTGTCTCGACCATACCACGAGGCCAAGCCATCCAGGTATTTGCTTCTAGGTCTTCCTCTTGGTCTGTTCCCTTCGATCTTACCAGTTGTCACAGAGAGAGATAAAGAGACAGAAAGAGATAGAGGAAAGAGGGAGAATAGAGAAAGGAAGCGAAAAAGATTATTTTTTTTAAGAACAAAGAAAGAGACGGAGAGATTAAATAACCGGATACAGAGAAAGAAAGAAAGAAAGAAAGAAAGAAAGAAAACAAAGATGCAACGAAGAACAGAGAGAGAGAAAAAAAGAACAAAGAGAACAACATAGTAAGAGAGAGCGATAGAGAGGGAGAGAGAGCGATAGAGAGGAGAGAGAGGAGAGATAGATAGATAGATAGATAGAGAGAGAGAGAGAGAGAGAGAGAGAGAGAGAGAGAGAGAGAGAGAGAGAGAGGTGGTAAGGACTTTATTGGCAGACTTCCTAACACTGTAGCCGTCCTGTAAGATGTATTAGCTATTGTGCAATGTTCGGCCTCGCTTGGACACTGTCCAATACTGCAATAATACATAATCAATACAGAAGAGAGGAAACATCGATATTCTCCTTGCCCATGTGTGGTCTACATCCGCGTAATATAAGAATGGGAACTAACCAGTTGGGCAATAACATAGTTACTTCCCTTGTTCAATATGTACCGTGTCTCCGAAAATAAGACCGGGTCTTACTTTAATTTTAGCTTCTAATAATGCACTAAATACTGAGCGTAATCTTGCCAAGAACATCAACTTCTTCTTCTTCTTCAGCGTTCCGAGCCATTAAGGTTCTTTGCTGCAGATAGAATCCGTCTCCATTCGTCTCTCTGGTTAACCTTCTCTTGCCAGTCGTTGATTCCAAGTGCTTGTAGGTCTGTATATGTATTATCTCTCCACCGTCTTCTTGGTCTACCTCGGGGTCTACGGTCATTTATTTCCTGAGTGTAAGCTAGTTTTGTTTCCCTATTATCTTCCATTCTTTCTATATGCCCCAGCCATTGTAGTTTATTAGCCTTCATGATACCAGTGATTAGCGGGGACTTAAAAACAGATCATAAATGTCTTTGTTACTTCTTCTTTTCCACTCTCCACTTTGTGTATCCCTAATGGGTCCAAAGATGCGTCTTAAAACTTTGTTCTCAAAGGTTTGTAACAAGGCTTCGTCTCCTTTCGTTGTACTCCAGGTTTCAGAGCCATACAGCACAACTGGTCTGATCAGTGTTTTGTATATTGTGATTTTGGTGTTACGAGATAGCGCATTTGATTTTAGTAGATGTTGTAGTGCATAGTATATCTTATTTCCAGAATTGATTCTAGTTTGTATTTCTTCCCTTATGATGTTGGAGCAGTTGAAGATTGTACCCAGGTATTTGTATGCTTCCGTTCTTTTAATGGTCATATTATCTATTTGTATGTGGCCAGAGTTTTTAACCATTCCTTCTCTTGAAATTACCATATATTATGTCTTATCTTGGTTGATAACCAGACCCATCTGTTTTCCTTTTTCCTGTAAGTGAGTCAATATTTCCAATGTCTTTTGTTCATTTCGCCCTATAATATCTATATCATCTGCATAACCAAGCAGCCTGGATGTTCCTCCAATATCACATTCTTCCTTTACCTTCCTTACAACATTTTCTAGAGCCAGATTGAAGAGTAGCGGCGATAGTGCATCACCCTGTTTCAAGCCAGATGTTATTTGGAAAGGGTCTGATTTCCTGCCTTTAAATGTTACTATATTATAAGTATCTTCCATGCATAGTCTGGTCATGTTGATTAACTTCCTTGGTATTCCAAATTCCTGCATAGCATTCCATAGACTATTCCTATGGACACTATCATAAGCCTTTTTAAAATCCACAAAAATGTTATGGAGATCTCTTTTATATTCCCAATTTTTCTCGGCTATTTGTCGTAAGATAAATATCTGATCTATTGTTGATCTGTTTTGTCTAAAACCCTCCTGGTAGTCGCCTAATATGTCTTCTGAATATGGTTTTAGTCTATTTAGTAATACTGCGGATAATATCTTATAGCTTGTGGACAGTAGTGATATTCCTCTATAATTTTCACATTGGAACTTGTCTCCTTTCTTAAAGATAGGTATCAATAATGACTCTTTCCAGTCATGGGGTAATTCTTCTGTCCTCCAGATTTTTATTATTAGTTCGTATAGCTTTAGATGTAATGCATGGCCACCTGCCTTTATAAATTCAGCAGCAATTCCATCAGCCCAAGTTGCCTTATTGTTTTTAAGTCGTGTGATTACATATAGGATTTCTTCAAATGCAGGTTCTTCAAGAACATCAACAGCAGCTGAAAAATGCTGGTGTTGACTGCAACGTCCTGTAAGGGATGTGCAAATTAACAACAACAACAACAAAAACAAATCTTGCTCTAGGTCTTATTTTCGGGGGATGTCGTATTTTTTATGTTATAATTTTTTTTTTCAGATACAAAATTCTACATGTATTCCATTTCAGTCATGCCATCTTCTTCTGAAACTTCGTCACAACTCTCCAAATCCTGAATTTCGTCTGATACATTGTCGTTTGATATTCTAGGCCCATAAACACTGCAGTTTCATTCATGGCAATCATGTCTCTGGGTTGGTATTGAGAAAAGTCGATGCCATTAACAAAGTGCTTGTCTGTCTGTCTGTCTGTCTGTCTGTCTGTCTGTCTGTCTGTCTGTCTGTCTGTCTGTCTGTCTGTCTGTCTGTCTGTCTGTCTGTCTGTCTGTCTGTCTGGCTGTCTGTCTGTCTGTCTGTCTGTCTGTCTGTCTGTCTGTCTGTCTGTCTGTCTGTCTGTCTGTCTGTCTGTCTGTCTGTCTGTCTGTCTGTCTGTCTGTCTGTCTTCTTGTTCCTTTCTCTGCCTATTCATTCACCTGACCACCCATTGATCCATCTATCCACCCATCTAACCAGCAATAATAAGACATTGTTTATGCCAAACCGACATCCCATACAGTCTCCACGGAGCCCATGGCTGCTGAATAAAATAGAAACCAGCCCGGCTCTCTATATAGATAGATATCTCATATTTCATATATACACTCTCGTTTGCTGGCAATGAGGTCGGTTTGTTTTTAGAGTTCGCAAGACATTCTAGAATATTCAAAGAGAGGAGGGTGTCGTAGGGGATGGGGAATGCTAGTTCAGGGTGCCTCTGAAATTGGTGTGCAGTTGGGTAGAATAATAATTGTAGATGTATAAATCTTAATACTGTTGATAAACGTGTTTGAAAGCTCTTAGGTTATTATGTGACAGTGAGGAGCATGTTGTGTGATTTTCACTGGCATAGAGACGGAGCATTATGGGGTGACATTTTGCTATAAAGTTGGAACCGCGACTAACAACTAACGACTTGTATTATCAGAGTAAAGGAAAGGGAGGGATTCCGAAGCGAAGCAGTATAACTGCCGGCCTCGCGCTTTAAGGTCGTGGGTTTGTTCACGAGTGTATTATTTTCTGAGACCTGTGGAAAGTTACTTAGTTCGTGCACTATGCGATGCTTCTGACTGGCATTTCTGCTGAAAGAAAGCCTGGAATAAAACGTTGTGCATTGAGATCGATCCTCTTAAACCCTTTTAACTTGTAGTGCGTCTTGTGTACGTGAACGTGTCACTCCACGTCATAAATGTGGATGTCCTTAAACATATTATTGGGAAATTAATGAGGAGATTTTCCCCTCTCTTCCATGTACATATACTAGATGTAAATAATATAAATATTGTATTCTTTGTTAGCTGCTATTGTTGTTGTTGTTTTCTGGACGGTATCCGTGCCATGTTTAGGACTGTGGAGGGATTTTCTTTTTCTGGTGTGTGGAATAAGGACTGTTAGTTGCTTGCCCGATCTGTTCCATCGTAGTGTACAGGCTAGGATTTAAGGGATAAAAAACTCAAGTCTTACCAAAGATCGCTGACAGGCTGCAGGAAGTGTACTACAGACAGAGTCTAACTCTTCAGCCATTGACTACTCTTCATTCGGGGTAGCATTAAAAATTGTGTTAGCATTTTGCCAATATAGTCGTAAATTACGTCCTACTTTTCTGATTGAATACAGCCAAGGGATCAGTATGCACACGAGACTTCATAGTAATAACTCTCCAAATTCCGAATTCTGGCGTGAGTTTCTTACGACTCCATTTTCTGAGGAACAGGGGGCTGAGTGGTTCAAGCCCGGGTGAGGGCCGGGATTTTTTACGTGGACTTCTAGTAACAAAATTTCCAATGGTTTCTGGGTAGTGAGATCGGAGTATTTCAGGATCCTCGCCCGTGCTACAGAGTTCGTGCACTGAGAGGCTTGAGTTAGGAGTAGAACCGATCATTTATGAGTTACACCCGTGTTGTTGATCCGTCGTCGACTTAACTAAACTAAACTCCCGAACCATTGGCTCTAGTCTCTCATGTCTAGCAATAAAACTTTCTTTAAATGAGTACTTCTTGTCCATGTAGCATTCTAGCAGTGCATCGGTAACTTTATTTCACACGAGTTACGTATTTAATTGTGAACCACATCCGCTCATTATCAAGTGCACATCAATGACATCTGTACAACGACTGGCCATTCGTACAAGTCTCTCATTCTTTAAAACAATGTCTGTTTACTTTTGTCTGCCCCAATATAAAATTCCATATTTCAGTAACCAACTGAGTGAAAATGATGAGATTTAGCATATAACCTTATCATTATGTCCACCCAACAACAAAATTTTTGTTCTGGAGATTGTACAGCAGATTTCAAAGTTTGTTTATATGCGGTATATAATTTACGGGACAGAGATGAAGTCCATGTTATTAAATGTATTACCTCTTCAAACGGAAACATTAGCGCTGAATAGTTAATTTTCTCGTGGGACATAGGATTGGCCTTATGACAAGTGCCTCGCGTAGAGCCTTGTGTCGTCATCCGAACTGGCGGAAAATTACTGTAAAACAAGTTTGTTAGCGAGAAATCACTAGTTTTTCACCAAAACATCAAAGAAATGTCGCCGATTTCCATGATTTAAGTTGCTTTTGGACCTATCAAAGACATATTCCTTGGGTGGGGATAAATATAAGACGGCAGGAACAATTTCATAACGATGCAACAGACAGTTTTCAAAATAATTTATCGCGAATGAAGGCATTCTATTATGGACAGACTATAGCTGACAATCTTAACTAGGGCTTATCTTAGGGGTAGGTCTTACATTAAAAACATCCTGATTAATGGTGCTAGGGCTTATTATGCGGGTAGGTTTTATTTTTGGGGAACCAAGGTAGATCAGATTTTCATCCTTTACGCAATTAGGCCAATTGGTGAATCCATTCACGAATTTACCTCTGCATCTTCCCTTTGGCCTTTTCCCATCAGCTATGCCAGTTCTCACTAAGTTTGCACGTGTCTTCTTCTTCTTAACATGAATACGCCCACAACTCTTGACTGCGGACATCTATTTTATCTAATCAATATGCCCCTTGAGGTAATGAAGCAGTTGTTTTCTTCTTGTCCATTGCATTCTCTGCATTGCATTCAGAACCCACCTCCAGAAGGCATTTTTCAGCTTGTCTGTCTTACTGTCCAGACCTTGCATGCATACATAAGTATCTGTCTTAGGTTCATTTGGAAATATTACATCTTAAAGTTCTTTATTTGGTGAAAGGTTCCTTCGCACACTGGAAAGCTGAATAATTAAATTTTTATGTAGAGCTTTTTGCTATATCGGAGAGTGAGATTTCCTTTAAGTTCCTGTCTTGAAATTCAGCTGAACTATTCAAAGAACACATCATCATCATCATCATCATCATCATCATCATTATCATCATCATCATCATCATCATCATCATCATCATCATCATCATCATCACCATCACCATCATCATCATCTTACTGGTGCGTACCCGTCATATGGCAATGTGTAACCGGCCACTGGCGCTACATCAAAGAAGATCTGATGCGAGAGCAAGAGGACGCCCGAGAAGAACATGGACTAACGACGTCATAGACATTGTACAATCACATGGACTGACAATGTCCGGTGTCACCCATCGAGCGCTGGAGCGTCAACTATTCCTCCTCACGACGCTTGACGTAAAAAGTGGAAGATGATGTTGTTATTTGTATACAGCAAGTTCTATTACTGGAATGAGCATAACTTGCGCTTATTGTACAATCCAGTGTTTTCAATCATTTCTACTTTGGGTGTTCTTTTCTCAATAGTGAATGCTAATCAAAGTCTAGGAATCTATTTCTCATTTATAGTTCAGCATGGCCGAATGGATAAGAACACGTGTTCTAAAACATCCGGTGTGCTAATGCCGTGGTAAGAGGTTCAAGCCCTGCACCGAATAGTTGGACCAAAATGTTGACCTATCGTTCTTGACTTGGTAATGTAAATTACAACTGAAGTCGGAATCGGTTTGCCTGATGGCGAGGGACACTGTTAATAGGGAAAGCTAATCACTCGCAAATTCAGTCCAGCGCTACTAGAAGTAGTGTGTATGGTCTACGCTTAAGTTCAAATCGAGCGCGCGCAAAAGATAAAAAAAAAATAAATAAAAAGTTCATGTCATTTTAATAGTTTGAAGACTTCTCCAGCACTTCATCCGTATATTTATGTTTTCAACTTTGTGACAACTTTCTAGACGCCCTGTAGCCCACATCGAAGCCTTTACCAAAAACTTATTAGAAGAGTGCAGGAGGCAACGAGGGATATGATGGAGTGCTAATATTACATAATGAATTCTGTACCAAAAGAGAAACAGGGGGAACTTGGTAGCCGATCAATATTGCTGTTTAGATGCAGACCTGTTGTAATTCAGTCGAAGCTAGCAAACTTTGGATTGAGTTGTATGAGAAAGGAGGGAAAAAGTGGAGAACTAGAATGTTAAACTGGCAGGGAAACAGTCATTTGCCTAAGCTATTTGATTTCTTATGCCAAAAATGCTGTACGTTCATTTCCCCAGTGTCTGCCCACTGGGATTACCCATTACATCGATGTGTGTCCGTTGTTGAGGAGGGGAGAGTTATTGTGGGAAGGGTAGGGAGTAGGGAGGATGCGGAGGAGGCTTTGGGCGTTCTTGGAAAAGTTTCAAAAGAATGAAAGAAGAAACTGAAGTCATCAAGTGGGTAGATACTGCGCTGCGGAACTTGTATAGAACTAAGAACAGATGGGATGTTACGTAAATAGATTGTGTTTCACTTTGTGGTTTCATAGTAGGCAGAGCACCAGTTTCCTACTTCGGTCTGGGTTCACATCTGATTTTCCACGGATTCTTTTTATTTCTTTTCTAATATGCGAGTAGTGTTGTGAAATGGATACTCACTGTTTCTTTGAAACTTACAGAATCAGCTAGTACCGGAGTTGATTTCTCCAAAACATTTGTAAGTTTGTGTCAGCATTTATCATCCAAAACTGATGTCACAACACTATGGACATAACCATATATGCCCAGCCTTCTTCAGAAGATTCTAAGAATACTTATAGTTTAAGTTGTCATTTGGCTACGTAACCTTTGCTCCGTCCTCTTCCACAATCCTTCCTGCTTATGCCGAACTGGATTCTTTAGTCCATCAGCCGTAGCCGCATCTAGTCATTGATTTGTGTTTCCTCGTGTAACATATGATCATTTATAGACAGTGTCACACCTAACTTACTCAAGCCGATGTTTCCCTCTAGTGATATCATCTAGATCTACTATCTACCCTTTTAATGTCCGTGTACGCTGGCAGTGCTTGGACAGTACAGTCACTTCAGCTTAAGTGAGTGTGATGACTTAGTGTGTGCCAACTAACCGTACCAGTAATTTTCAGATGGTACATTCTATTGCATTAACTGTAAGTCCTCTATAATCACTGCCTTATTGAATAGAGGTCTCAGAAAGCTGTCTAAGATCCGCAGTGACAGCCTACATTTATATTCTCATGCTGAGTATTGTGTTTGAATAATTGTTCCTTTCCTCTATCTGTGATCTCTCGAGATCTATCACCTGGCTGCACTGTTCCGTCGGTTGATACTATCAAAGCATCCTTCCCTCATTCAGCTGCCTTATTTAAAATAGTTTCTCCCATTGCATCCAACCCTACATCATCTGTCATAGATTAAACGGACGTGATGATGTTATTATGTCCTGTCTTCAAGCATGTGAATCCGTTCCTCTAATTTTGCCACATCTTAAACCCGTGGTCATGTGCGTGATTAACTTCTCAGCCGTCGCTATCAAACACGTCTCACTCTGGAGTCTTGCTTCCTTGTCTGATGTCACGTGTGGCATTTAAATAAGTCTTAGCCAGGGTCAACGCTATCAAATGATGGCATGACCTAGTAGGTGTGAAGTTGTATTACTTACAGAGAAGCTCTTATAGGTCGCCCCTTGCCTGTTACGTATGGTTTGAGGTAGTGGAATTACTGCATGAAATTGAACACGATATCGATGTTTTGGTTGGGAGAGGTAGATGAATAAAGAGTGTATAAATATGAAGGCTAAATCAGGGCTGCAAAGAAATATAGAAGGTTAGCGACAGGAGCAGATGAAAACCGTAAACTGATTAGAGAAATTAGACGTAGACAGTCACAATTTGTTTGGACACGTTATGAGATGAAATAAACTAGAGAACTTGGTGACAACTGGCAAGATTGAGGTGAACGGAACAAGGGAAAGGCAGAGAAGTAAATATCTGGATGACTTGACCACGTGGCATGGTCGAGACAAGAACAAGGAGATGATCAACAACTCTGGTGATCATTTAAGATGACGAAACACGACGGCCCGCGCTTAACGGCATGGCACACGATGATGATGAGGGACAGAACCATTTCACCATCACTAAAGAAGGAAAATGGGGATTTTTAACTGAATTGCCCTGAAACAATTCTTGAACATCATGGATCAAGCAGACGTAAACTGTCAAAATTCATGGAAGGAAACTCACAAATAGAATCGTGTTCCCAGAACTCACATAGTTTGGCCATAGTAAACGCAACAGTGACTTGGGAAGAATAATAATGCAAGGCAAGGTCCCTGGAGGAACAAGCAGGTTCCACCAACATAGCAAATTAAGATACCCTGGACACAATAGTGAGGTAAGTTTCGGGCAGAGTGGCAGGCTTCATTCAATGCAAGGGTCAAGGATAGGGAGCATCTGTTAGATTGTTTCCTCCGAGCACGCTGGTGTGGTGGGAGACGAGCGGGCGGACGGATTGGCTGGGTCTACACCGCTCGGTGGGTTATTGGCGCATGAAGGAGCCGGCTTGGTCGGGGTCCTTTGGGGTCGGGTGTATAGTGTAGAAGTACAGATAGATCATCACGGCCTAGAGACAATGCTGCTGAAGGGAGTGACCAGAGGATATGGCCGACACGCAGGACTCCGGGTAGGGTCCAGACGGACACATAATCAGACTATTAATAGTACCATTAGTATTGGGACTCTTTGCTGGCTGTTGAAGATGAGGACTGAGCACGTAAGGAAATGTCCCGAGTGCTAAATGTCGATTCTAGACTCAACTAAATTCAACCCTGGACACGAACATGCACAAGTCAGAAGAACTGGTGAAGGATGTGGTGAGAGCGGCGTCATGCAATGGGCTTGCTAGACGATCGACATTAGGCCTGAGCTTTACAATGGACCACTTGAAGAGGTCAAGTATTCTCCCATAGATCCTACAGAGAAAATGATAATACAGCACAGGAACTTGCTAATATCATCGAGAATCTCTGAGCGAACGAAGAGAACGTGAAATCGGGGTTACGGGATTTCACGCAATAAGCATAAATGATTAAAATAGACGAGGGAGGACAACACTAACATAGGAAACATAATCGGCGATATTAATAAATTTCTATGGCATCGCGAGTCGAGACACACACAAAAAAACATGTAGAAAAACATAACCAGGCAAGTTTGATTACGCAAAGGAATGGATTAAACACACACATGAACACACACACACACACACACACACACACACACACACACACACACACACATATATATATATATATATATATATATATATATATATATATATATATATATATATATATATATATATATATATATATATATATATATATATAAAACAGAGTGTATGTTTGTGGGTTTGTGGGTTTGTGGATTTGGATGCGTTCGATAACGGTACATCCGATTGAGATTACATTTTCTACACGTCTTCCTTTCATTCCTGTGCAACCGACTATAATAATTTCTTAATGTAAAATCTTCGACTTATTTAATAACATTTACTTTTCCATTTTCATTATATAATGTCTATATAGCAGGGGCACTTCACTCTAGAAAAGTTATTTCAAGGGTCATAACTTTTACTTAACTTTTAATTTAAGCATAACTTTTCTAGAGTGAAGTGCCCCTGCTATATAGACATTATATAATGAAAATGGAAAAGTAAATAAGCGTGGGGTTAACATCCCCACCTTTGTAAAAACCTTTCTTTGTTACGAAACAAATACATGAGCCTCGATATCGGACTGACTTATCTGGACAACGACCTTGGAACGTTAAAGGACTTTTGAGATTTGGAACATGGAATGTACGGACACTATATCGAGCTGGAGCGGCCGAAGAACTAACCCGGGAGCTGGTTGAATATCAAATGGATATCACAGCAATTCAAGAAATAAGGTGGCCAGGAGAGGGTACTTTAGAGCAAAATGGAATGATTATAATATATGGAGGAAACACCCAAAATAAACATGAATTAGGAACAGGATTTGTCATCAAAAAAGAGTTATGGGGGAACATTTTAAACTTTAAAGCTTTTAATGACAGGATTAGTAAATTACGAATAAAAGGTAAATGGAAAAATATAACGATGATTAATGTACATGCACCTACTGAAGAGAAAGAAGATGATATTAAAGAAGACTTTTATAATGATCTGGAAGATGTCATAGAAGAAACCCCCAAACAGGACATCCTGATTGTGCTGGGAGACTTCAATGCAAAAATAGGTAGAGAGCAAACTAATAAAAAAGTGGCCGGTATGGAAAGCCTACATACAACTTCAAATGATAATGGATGGAGAGTCATCAACCTGGCAGAAGCCAAAGGACTGCAGATTAGCAGTACCAGACTACAAAGAAAGGATATACACAAACAAACTTGGAAATCATGTGACAAGAGAACCTATAATCAAATAGATCACATTTTAATTAACAACAGAAATGCATCAAACATACAGCAAGTCAGAAGTTATAGAGGAGCTGAGTGCCACAGTGACCATTTCCTCGTTGGAGCAAAATTTAAAATAAAACTTAAGAGAGCTTTCTATACTAAATTACAAAGATTACACCCAACATATAACAGAGAAAAACTACAAGACATTACAGTCAAAGAGAAATTTACAGATGAAATAAAATGTAAACTTGAAACTTTTCAAAACCCTTTGGAGGAAAGCGTTGACCAAACTTGGTTGAACATCAAGAATACACTTCAATCTACCGCAGAAGAATGTCTCGGTGTGTCAACCACGCATAGAAAGAACAGATGGTTCAATCAAAAATGTGAAGAAGCAGTCACTAAGAAGAAGAATGCCAGACATGTATGGTTAAATGACATCAATAACATCCAAAAGGAAGAGCATTATAGAAATGAATGTAAAGAGGCTACAAAAATAGTCAGACAGCAGAAGCGAGAATATATGAGTAATATAATCAAAGATATGGAAACTAATCACCAGAAAAATGAATCCAGAAAGTTTTTTAAAGTACTGAAGTCAATGAAACGAGGGCACCAACAAAACACATATGGTTTAAAAGACAAAAATGGGAATATGATAAATACCAATGAAGAAATGTGCAACACATGGAAAGAATATTTTATTGAATTACTAAATTGTGAAGCTCCAAGTAACATTTTCCCACAGGAAGAGGTTCTAACATGCGAACCACAAATTGAAGAACCTACATTTGAAGAAATCCTATATGTAATCACACGACTTAAAAACAATAAGGCAACTGGGACTGATGGAATTGCTGCTGAATTTATAAAGGCAGGTGGCCATGCATTACATCTAAAGCTATACGAACTAATAATAAAAATCTGGAGGACAGAAGAATTACCCCATGACTGGAAAGAGTCATTATTGATACCTATCTTTAAGAAAGGAGACAAGTTCCAATGTGGAAATTATAGAGGAATATCACTACTGTCCACAAGCTATAAGATACTATCCGCAGTATTACTAAATAGACTAAAACCATATTCAGAAGACATATTAGGTGACTACCAGGCGGGTTTTAGACAAAACAGATCAACAATAGATCAGATATTTATCTTACGACAAATAGCCGAGAAACATTGGGAATATAAAAGAGATCTCCATAACATTTTTGTGGATTTTAAAAAGGCTTATGATAGTGTCCATAGGAATAGTCTATGGAATGTTATGCAGGAATTTGGAATACCAAGGAAGTTAATTAACATGACCAAACTATGCATGGAAGATACTTATAATATAGTAACATATAAAGGCAGGAAATCAGACCCCTTCCAAATAACATCTGGCTTGAAACAGGGTGATGCACTATCGCCGCTACTCTTCAATCTGGCTCTAGAGAAAGTTGTAAGGAAGGTAAAGGAGGAATGTGATATTGGAGGAACATCCAAGCTGCTTGGTTATGCAGATGATATAGATATTATAGGGCAAAGTGAACAAAAGACATTAGAAATATTGACTCACTTAAAGGAAAAAGCCCAACAGATGGGGCTGGTTATCAACCAAGATAAGACAGAATATATGGTAATTTCAAGAGACGGAATGGCTAAAAACTCTGGCCACATACAAATAGATAATATGACCATTAAAAGAACGGAAACATACAAATACCTGGGTACAATCTTCAACTGCTCCAACATCATAAGGGAAGAAATACAAACTAGAATCAACTCTGGAAATAAGATATACTATGCACTACAACATCTACTAAAATCAAAGGCGCTATCTCGTAACACCAAAATCACAATATACAAAACACTGATCAGACCAGTTGTGCTGTATGGCTCTGAAACCTGGAGTACAACGAAAGGAGACGAAGCCTTGTTACAAACCTTTGAGAACAAAATTTTAAGACGCATCTTTGGACCCATTAGGGATACACAAAGTGGAGAGTGGAAAAGAAGAAGTAACAAAGACATTTATGATTTGTTTAAGTCCCCGCTAATCACTGGTATCATGAAGGCTAATAGACTACAATGGCTGGGGCATATAGAAAGAATGGAAGATAATAGGGAAACAAAACTCGCTTACACTCAGGAAATAAATGACCGTAGACCCCGAGGTAGACCAAGAAGGCGGTGGAGAGATAATATACATACAGACCTACAAGCACTTGGAATCAACGACTGGCAAGAGAAGGTCCACCAGAGAGACGAATGGAGACAGATTGTATTTGCAGCAAAGAACCTCAATGGCTCGGAATGCTGAAGAAGAAGAAGAAGAATGTCTATATAGCAGGGGCACTTCACTCTAGAAAAGTTATTTCAAGGGGCATAACTTTTAATAACATTTCTATATACTTTATAGTCATATTGTTGGACTTACCTGCACTATTGTTAAAATCTTTGTCTATAGTTATTTTAAGGCATATGAGTTATATTAAATAATGATATAATCTTTAAGGTATTTTTAAAGTTTGCATAAAATTAATGCATTATGCATAACATTTTAACCCATCTTTTTCTGCTTACAAAACTTATCAAGTGTCATGTCGGTGATTAAGAACAGTTTTCATTAAAAATAATGAATGGTGTGTGGAAGGATATTCTTTTAAGTTACTGTGCGCCAGGAGCTGGGCTAAACCACGCCGGGTCGATGATAGACAGAAGTCATTTGGTTAA